>NW_024121888.1:2978077-3039854 GCF_016745375.1 Pimephales promelas | reverse complement strand
TATTTAAAGACTAAAGGGTGTTATCCTACTATTGTGATAACAATCTTACATTTGGGAGCAATTTCACCAGAAAATTGTACACTGCGTACCTTTTTGAAATTAAAGGTGAAACCAATACCTACTCTAAAGTTACAGGCTTTTAAAAAAAATTACAGGGTACATATGCATTTATAAAGTCTCTTTTTTTACATAAGTGCACTGAAACAAAAAACTATTGCAACTTTTGCTTAAATATTGGGAAAGATACACTTGTTTCATGTTGGTGTGCTTGTTACCCCCTTGTTCCATGTAGTTACAGGGTAAGTACAATAAAAAATACATACACAGTTTTATATCACTGACTTGGAAACCTTTATTTATTATACAAGCACCACTTACCCTGTAACCACATCAAACAAAATATATGTCCCAGTATTTTAAAAAAATTGCAATAGTCTTAGCTTTTCTTGCCTTGAAACATGTTAGCCAAAACTCAAACATCTGCACTTTTGCTATAATTTTTTTTAAAAATATTAAAGAATTGTATAAATGCCTATATATGTACCCTGTCCTTTAAAAAAAAGCCTATACAGTATTGATACACAATTTTTACAAAAAGGTTTGCAGTGTATGTACTCGCTAAATTGCTCCCCAAATGTAAGACTGTTGTATCATAATAGTAGAATAAGTAACCCTTATTTCTATAATACTTACAGTATTAATATATATTTTTAATTCTCCTGGGTTGTTACCCCATTATCCCAAAACTTTACCCATATACTTACATGCAAGTCCTTTATAGGTACACTATAATTGCAGAAAGTTACACTGTAAATTCCTCTTAATTACATAGTACATTCGGGCTGTAATCTAAAGCGTTACCGAATATTTTTCTTACACAAACTCATGGCTTTGCTTCAGAAGGCGTTTAATAACCCCCTCCCACTGTATATGCGCTCTTTTGACTCTGTTGATGCCTTCAAATGCAGACTAAAGTCTATTTATGTTCAGGCTTTAATTAGGTACCTGTGTACATGATATGGTCATGTACTGTCTATGCTTTTATTGTGTGTATTTTATGATATTAATGTTTTTGTTGTAAGGCACTTTGTTGCCTTGTACCTGTGAAAGGTGCTATATAAATAAACTTTTACTTACTTACTTAGTTAACCTAACCCTAATATCTGGCCGATTGATCGGAGCATTCCTAATTTTACTTTAAAAGTAATCATAAATCATTATACTTATTATGCATACTTTATAAACTGTTTTTTATTGATTTCCTAAATGCCCTTCCAGTGACATTCCAAAACCGTCACCATTCCTATATAATTTTTTGCTGTTTTTTTTTTATCCTGAGTAGAAATTGTTATTCTGTCATAAGGTATTGTGACGTGTAAGTAACATGATTTTTCTAAAATCAAAATCCCTAAAAAAAAAAAAAAAAATGTTTTGCAGAGGCTCTTAAGAAGACAACACAGATCAACTGGCAAGGAACTGAGAGGAAACTCTCAAAATAGTCCAGGACAAGAGATGGAGGAGGAGAGTGTCTAGATGCGCAAATGACTGTCTGCAGTGTAAGCTGTACTGATAAATGTACTGTATAGTTGCTGCTTCTTCTAACTGTCACCAATTTATATCCTGTTCAAATGTTCAGTAAAGACTGGGTCAAATACAGGTTCAAAATATGTATTTTAACAAATAGGTATTAAATAGATACTCTTTAATCTGACATAAATCTGCTTCTTTAAATATTGTCCCTGGAATTTCAGAATATAGCATAATATGATGATGAGTAATTTTAATAAAATTGAAAATATTTCAATATCACTGTGTGCTCTAATGCTTTAAAACTTGTTTGTGTGGTGTTGCTACTCATTTAGATGGAGCCCAGATGATCCCTAATTGGGCCACATGCATATGATTCCTAGTTGGGCCCCACCTAAAGCCCTGTGAAATCCTGTATCCTGAATTCCAGCTTTTTGGAAGTTGCTGGGGCCAGCATGGAACCTATGGACAAACCCACTTAAAGCCCATATTTCAGCCCATATAGTAACCTTGTAGTACCCACAAAAAACTAAAGCTGGGACCAAGATAGGTCTTGTGCATGTGGCCCAGTTGGGCCCACCTGTTTATAAGTGCGATCCTACATGAAACCCACCTGGGCGATTTACATGGCACCATTATGGAACCCACGGACAATCCCATACAGAGCCCACTTTTCATTTCAAAGCCACATGGGACCCACATACAAATGTCGGCTGGGTTAAAGCTGGCCCGAGATGGGTCTTGTGCATGTTGCCCACTTGGGTCCGGCCTAGTACCAAGTGTAATCCTACATAAAATTCATCTGGGCAATTTACATAGGGCCATTATGTAACCCTGGACAATCCCAATCAAAGCCCATTTTTTAGCCCATTTCAAACCCACATGGGCCCCACATATAAATATCGGCTGGGTTAAAGCTGGGACCGAGATGGGTCTTGTGCATGTTGCCCACTTGGGTCCGGCCTAGTACCAAGTGCAATCCTACATGAAATTCATCTGGGCAATTAACATGGTGCCATTATGTAACCCGCGGACAATCCCAATCAAAGCCCATTTTTCAGCCCATTTCAAACCCACATGGGCCCCACATATAAATATCGGCTGGGTTAAAGCTGGGACCGAGATGGGTCTTGTGCATGTTGCCCACTTGGGTCCGGCCTAGTACCAAGTGCAATCCTACATGAAATTCATCTGGGCAATTAACATGGGGCCATTATGTAACCCGCGGACAATCCCAATCAAAGCCCATTTTTCAGCCCATTTCAAACCCACATGGGCCCCACATATAAATATCGGCTGGGTTAAAGCTGGGACCGAGATGGGTCTTGTGCATGTTGCCCACTTGGGTCCGGCCTAGTACCAAGTGCAATCCAACATGAAATTCATCTGGGCAATTAACATGGGGCCATTATGTAACCCGCGGACAATCCCAATCAAAGCCCATTTTTTAGCCCATTTCAAACCCACATGGGCCCCACATATAAATATCGGCTGGGTTAAAGCTGGGACCGAGATGGGTCTTGTGCATGTTGCCCACTTGGGTCCGGCCTAGTACCAAGTGCAATCCTACATGAAATTCATCTGGGCAATTAACATGGGGCCATTATGTAACCGCGGACAAACCCAATCAAAGCCCATTTTTCAGCCCATTTCAAACCCACATGGGCCCCACATATAAATATCGGCTGGGTTAAAGCTGGGACCGAGATGGGTCTTGTGCATGTTGCCCACTTGGGTCCGGCGTAGTACCAAGTGCAATCCAACATGAAATTTATCTGGGCAATTAACATGGGGCCATTATGTAACCCGCGGACAATCCTACATGGGGCCCATTTTTCAGCCCATTTCATACCCATATGGGCCCCACATACAAATGTTGGCTGGGGAAATACTTCGGTTTTGGTGGGCAAAGCTTATTCAGCGGCGGGACAGGCAGCATCTTGCTTGCATACGATGGCCATCCTCCAGGCGTATCAAGCAGATCTGCTGAAGGATATGAGTGAGGGGGAGGTCGTCGGCACTGACGTGATCAATGAGCTGCGTCAGGCGGCAGATATTTCTCTCCGTGCTACCAAGGAGACGGCCAGATCAGTCGGCCGTTCTATGGCAGCCCTGGTGGCCACGGAGAGGCATTTGTGGCTAAATCTGGCTAATATGAAGGAGAAAGATAAAGCTTTTCTCCTGGATGCGCCGCTGTCGACCGAAGGTCTTTTTGGTGGTTCTGTGAACGCAGTAATTGAGAGATTCCAAGAAGGAAGAAAGCAGGCAGCGGCGCTCCAGAAATGTCTCCCCCTCCGTACTCATCCTTCGGGGGCTGCTGGGCGAGAGCAGCCCCGCCCGTCGGGTTCCTCGCATAGGGCGCAGCAGAAGAAGAGCGTCGCGTCTCGGGCTCCTCCCCAGCAAAACTGGGCTGAGACGCGGCGTTCTCAGGCGAGGTCTTCCCGGGATAGAACCGATCTGAGGACGGTTATTGTCGCCAGGAAGGCCTCGTCGAAGAAGCCCTGACGCCACTGGTGTCAGGCTGCTGAGGGTGGTCCCCACCGTGAGACAGAGGTGTTCGCCGCTGAATCCGGCGCCCGCTCTCTCTCGGTGCCCTCAGGGGTCCGTTCTGCCAACCCTGCCTGTAATGGGGGGCGCAGACGGTCCCAGCGAGCGATTTCCCGAGGGACGCTCGTTTGCTTCGAGGAGCGATACAGAACGGTCGTTAAACCCTGCCTGTGCGCGGTCACAGGGCGCTGTTTCTGTTTTAAAAACTACTCCAGAGGCCAGTCTCGAGAGACTGGTACCCTTAGTAGAATTTCTGGTAGAATGGGGAAGTCTTCCAAATATATCTCGTTGGGTCCTGCAGACTATCGAACGTGGGTACGCGATCCAGTTCAGGTCGCGTCCACCTCGTTTTCGGGGGGTTTTGCCCACAGTGGTGACCCCCGAGCAGGCTCTGGTTATGGAACAAGAGGTGAAAGCTCTGTTACTGAAGGGGGCGATAGAACGAGTTCTTCCTCCCGACAGAGAGCTGGGGTATTACAGCCGGTACTTCATTGTTCCAAAGAAGGATGGGGGGCTGCGTCCGATTTTAGACCTGCGCCTCTTAAATCGGTCAGTAGGGAAGCTCAAGTTCAAAATGCTAACTCTCAAGCAGATCGTGTCACAGATCAGGTCCGAGGACTGGTTTGTCACGATAGACCTAAAAGACGCGTACTTCCATATCTCCATCCTTCCGCAACATCGGAAGTTCCTGAGGTTCGCTTTTGGGAGCGAAGCGTACCAATATCGGGTCCTTCCATTCGGCCTAGCGTTATCTCCTCAAACCTTCACGAAATGCATGGACGCGGCCTTGGCCCCGCTACGGCATTCGCATTTTAAATTACATCGACGATTGGTTGATTCTGGCTCAATCGGAGCATCAGGCGATTCGGCATCGAGATGCCGTCCTCGCCCACATCAGAAGGTTGGGGTTGAGACTCAACGCCAAGAAGAGTGTGCTTTCGCCAGTTCAGCGGACCACTTTTCTAGGCGTGGTATGGGATTCGACGACGATGCAGGCACGTCTGTCGCCGGCTCGTATAGCCTCGATTATCTCAACTGTCAAGCAAGTGAAGCTAGGCCAGTCACTCACTGTAAAGGAATTCCAGAGAATTCTGGGTCTGATGGCAGCAGCATCCAACGTGTTACCGTGCGGCCTGCTGTACATGAGACCACTACAGTGGTGGCTCAGGACCAAGGGGTTCTCCCCGAGGGGAAACCCGCTCCGCAAGATCAAGGTCACGCGACGTGGTCTCCGTGCCCTGGCTATGTGGAAAGAACCTTGATTCCTGTCCCTGGGACCTGCGCTGGGAGCCCCGTGTCGCCGGGTAACGGTGACGACGGATGCCTCTCTCACGGGTTTGGGAGCGATCATGAGTGGTCGCTCGGCCCGCGGGCTGTGGCAAGACCATCATCTCCGATGGCATATAAATTGTCTAGAGATGATGGCGGTGTTTCAGGCTCTGAAACACTTTCTCCCAGACCTCAGAGATCATCATGTTCTTGTCCGGTCAGACAACATGTCTGTGGTCTCTTACATAAACCACCAGGGGGGTCTGCGCTCACGTCCATTGTACAAGCTGGCGCGCCAGATCCTGTTGTGGTCCCAGGGGAAACTTCGGTCGCTGAGAGCGATTTATATCCCAGGATACTTAAATCGGGGAGCGGACATCCTGTCGAGGCAGGGGCCGAGGCCCGGGGAGTGGAGACTTCACCCCGAGGTGGTGGAGCTCCTTTGGAGACACTTCGGTCGGGCCGAAGTGGACCTCTTTGCATCCAGGGAGAATTCACACTGCCCGCTGTGGTTTTCCCTGAGTCCTCCAGCTCCATTGGGGCTGGATGCGTTGGTACAGGAGTGGCCGAGGGCACCCCTGTACGCATTTCCCCCGATTGCTCTGCTCCCAGGGGTTCTGGAAAGGATTCGCCAGGAGGGGGTCAGTGTACTTCTGGTGGCCCCCCATTGGCCAACCAGGGTATGGTTTCCGGACCTGATTTCCCTTCTCGAGGGTCCTCCTCTGGAGATTCCGGTCAGGAGGGACCTTCTGTCTCAAGCAGACGGGGGGATACTCCACCCCCGTCCGGAACTGTGGAGGTTGTGGGCTTGGCCTCTGAGGGGGCCCAGCTCATAGATTCAGGTCTCTCGACTGAGGTCGTGGAGACCATCCTCCAGTCCAGAGCCCCATCCACGAGGAAGTTGTATGCCTTGAGGTGGAAACTGTTCACCTCTTGGTGTGGAGAGCGACAGTTGGATCCAGTTAACTGCCCGTTGCCGGCAGTGCTGGAATTCCTTCAGGAACGCTTCTCAGGGTTATCGTACTCCACACTAAAGGTGTACGTGGCGGCCCTATCCGCTTACCATGTCCCTTTGAGTGGAGCTTCTCTTGGGAGACATCCCCTGGTAACCCGTTTCCTTCGTGGTATCCTAAGGCTGAGGCCGGTAGTGCGTACGAGGGTACCGACCTGGGATCTAGCGGTTGTGTTGGAGGGGCTCTGTTTAGCCCCTTTCGAGCCCATTGATGAGGTGCCTGAGAAGTTTGTTACTCTCAAAACCATCTTTCTCCTAGCCATCTCTTCCCTAAAGAGGATTGGAGATATTCAGGCGCTGTCGGTTTCCCCCTCGTGCTTGGAATTTGCTCCCGGTATGGCGAAGGCTTTCATCCTCCCTAGACCAGGGTATGTTCCGAAGGTTCCAACTACGGTTGTCAAACCTATAGTGCTACAGGCCTTCTGTTCTCAAGTTTCAAGTTTCAAGTTTGTGTTTATTTATATAGCACATTTAAAAACAGCAAACAAGGCTGACCAAAGTGCTGAACAATACACATGATGAAGAGAAAAAAGAAAAGACAGAAAATACAAGGACAAACCACACATTCATAACAAAAACTCACAATGAGCTAAAAGCTAAAGAAAAAAAATATGTTTTAAGAGAGGATTTAAAAACAGTTAAAGATTGAGAAGCTCTGATATAAACTGGAAGGCTGTTCCAGAGCCTAGGGCCAGCAACAGCGAAGGCTCTGTCCCCTCTGTTCTTTAGCCGTGATCGGGGGACAGACAGTAGACTCTGATCACCAGACCTCAGGGATCGTGTGGGGTTGTGTGGGCAGAGTAGCTCAGACAGATAGCTTGGTGGAAAGTTATTTATAGATTTAAAAACAAATAAAAGGATTTTATACTCGATTCTAAAATGCACAGGTAGCCAGTGTAGAGATTTTAAGATAGGTGAAACATGATCAAATTTGATCATGGAGAAAGAAACGTTCTCCTCCGTTTCGGACACCAGACCAGGAGAAACTAAATCTGCTCTGCCCGGTGAGGGCCTTAGACGCGTATGTCCACAGAGCTGCCCTGTGGAGGAAATCAGAACAATTATTTGTCTGCTTTGGGCCTCCTAATAGAGGTTCTGCGGCGTCTAAGCAGAGAATGAGTAAGTGGGTGGTCGAGGCCATTTCACTTGCTTATGAGTCCTCCGGTCAGCCTTCTCCCTTGGCTGTCCGGGCTCATTCAACCCGGAGTATGGCTGCCTCTAAGGCATTATTATCAGGAGTTCCCTTGTGTGACATCTGTGAGGCGGCAGGATGGTCTTCACCACACACATTTGTGAAGTTTTACCATCTGGACTTCAGCTCCACCCCAGGGGCGCAGATGCTTTCGTCAGAATGTGCACTCTGATATTCATACAACGGACACCTGCTCGCATGGCGGCGTTGGTATTAGCGTTCCCACGGCGTTTACACGCAGCTCGAAGTTCCCTGAATGGAAACGTCTCTGGTTACGTATGTAACCTTAGTTCCCTGAAGGGAACGAGACGCTGCGTGTCCATGCCATACTCCCAGCATGCCCGTGAGCGCTTGCTTCAGTCCTATCAGAAGCTGTTGCGCTTGTGTTTCGGGAATGCTTTATAGTTTCCTGGTCGATACGTCACCCCGCCTATGACGTTCCGTCTCGCCATTGGACAGATTTCATACGTGCTTCATGACTCATCACGCAGAGGCGTTCCCACGGCGTTTACACGCAGCGTCTCGTTCCCTTCAGGGAACTAAGGTTACATACGTAACCAGAGACGTTTCGGGGGGTTTACGGCTTTAAATGCAAATGAGCTGCATATGCCCGCCCTGCCTTTGGATGAGGGCGTAACTTGATACCAATGGAAGTCGGTACTGAGAGACTGAGAGAGACCGCTGTTTTGAATGTCATTCAGCGTACGTTTGAATCGGAATATATAAATAGTACGAAGAGACTCCGGGAGAATAAACACAAATGAGAATGGACCAGTACGTCTCGGTATGGTTATTTGATATGTACGCGTTTATGTACGCGTTGTAATTCGTCTTTTCATTCGTCTTCATCATTCCCCTTTGAAATGATGGGCATGTGCAACACGCACACACAGACAGACATAAACACTAATGCTGGCGCAATTTTTCTGAAATTACATACACATACTGTGAAGTTTGCTACTACAAGCGAAATTACAATTATGCGAGGGACCTGTGGTGTCATGTTTACTTGTTATACAGGTGCTTCTGTGGCAAATGTGAGGAGATGGCTAACTTACAGAACAACAACATATATGCAGTTTTTAATACAATATCTTTAAATATATGTAAATGTGTGGTTACACACTATACAAACAAGGTTTAAATTATATAGCCTACACAGACATCCTACGACGACAACAACTTTAGACGCATTTGTTGTTGAATTGGCTGACATTGACTGAAAAGACTATTTGCTCAAAAATCATAAAATGCACTTACTGTTACTGGAGGTGACAGTGGATCGCAAACAGTAGATGACGATCCACAGTTGAGGATTAACTTTTAAGCTACAACAACAGGATTAACCCACGAGTCCACGACAGAACATTTATGTTTCCAAGAGACATTACCGGCTGTCGTTGAAACAATGGAGGATGTACAGATCACCGAGGGCGGGGTCTATGCCACAACCACACTGTCAATCAAACCCCTTTCTCACTTTCTACGTCACAAAGAGCTGGATCTCAGAACAGCTCGTTCTGAGGCAGAGCATATGATTTATTGAGATTGTAAAAAAAACACTGGGTGGATTTTTATCATTCTAGGGTGGTTTTGCTCACACACTGCCAACACACATTTATGTTCAAACACCATGTAAAAGTGAATTTTCCATAATAGGTGCCCTTTAATGGACGGTGAGAATGAAAGTTTGAGTGGTCTTCAAGGATCCCAGATGGAGAATTGCAGGGATTAGTTAAGTCTTGGGGTCAGAAAACCTAAAAAAAATGATCAAACAACCCCTACATAACCACATGTTATTTGGGAGGGTTTCAAGAAAAATCCTCCTCGCTCCTCAAAAAAACAAACTACAGCATATTCAGTAGTCAGACACGACTGGATCTTCAAAAGGGACCGGGTTCTATGGTCAGATAAAACGAAAAAAGGGCTTTTTGGCAGCAAACCCAGCAGATGTGTTTGGTGCAAACAGGGATGAAGAGTACCCCATGCCTACGGTTAAATATACTGCTGGATCTTATATGTTGTGGGCCTATTTATTTGCTGGAGGTCTTGGACATTTTGTTCAGATACATGGTATTATGGATTCTATCAAGTACAAACAGATAAAAATCAAAACCTGACGCCTTCTGCTAGAAATCTTATAATGGGCCGCGGTTGAATCTTCCATCAGTACAGAAGCACCAACATGAACTTCATGAGAAGCACCAACATGAACTTCTATGGAATGGTCTCTGATCTCTTGTCAGGTGTTCTCCAAACTCATCAGGCATTATAGGAAAAGACTCAGATCTGTTATCTTGGCAAAAGGAGGTTGCAAAAAGTATTTAATAGGGTGCCAATAATTATGGTCAACGTGTTTTGGAGAAAAACATTTATTTCATAATGTGATTTACCCCCACTTTCAATTCTTTTACTTCAATGAAAGGTTAGAATTTTGCCAATTTTTTTAATGAAAGATCAAAAGGATAAACAATGCAGATTTATTTTTTACAGCCAGTTTTGATCAAATTTACCAGGGGTGCCATCAATTTTGACCATGACTGTACATACTGATACTACAGACATGCATACTGATATACCTAGACAGACACACTGATACAGACAGACAGACATATTGATATACAGACCATCTAGACCATTAGCATTTCTCCCCAAAAAAAGACCAAAATGTTTTGATATTTTTCCTTTTAAAACTGAACTCTTCTGTAGTTAAATCGTGCAGTAAGACAGACGGAAAATATAAAATTACGATTTTCTAGGCTGATATGACTAGGAACTATACTCTCATTCCTGCGTAATATTCAGGAAACTTCACTGCCGTACCATGAGTGCAGCAGGCGCAATGAATACACAAACTTAGTCCCGGTCACGTTGAAAGCTGGGGACTATTTTCAGGCGCTGCGTCATAACATTACGCCTGCTGCACTCATGGTACGACAGTGAAGTTTCCTGATTATTAAGCAGGAATGAGAGTATAGTTCCTAGTCATATCAGCCTAGAAAATCGCAACTTTACATTTTCCGTCGCTTTTAATGCACGATGTAACAACAGAAGAGTCAAGTTTTAAATAGGAAAAATATCTAAACACTTTGGTAATTTTTTTCTGAGAAATGTTAATGGTCTAGTCAGTGCACTTCAATGATGTATGCTAAGCTATGCTAAAAGTGCTACTGCCAGAACCGGAGATCGGCTGAATGGATTCAAAAAAGGTAAAACTCAACAGTTTAACTCTGGGGGAGTTGTAAAATGAGCATATTTCCCAAAAAAGTGTGAAAAATCCCTTTAAGGATTAGTTTGTGGGGGAGAGGGGTACCTGTTAGAAATGTGTCCGAGAGCGGTCCGCCTGGCTCTGTATAGTTTAGGAGCGCTGGAGGGGGACAGGCCACCACCCAATCTTGAGGTATTTTGTAGAGTTCTGCAATGTACCGGTAATACATTTAGACTTCAAGTTTTATTTATCTGAAAATATAAAATTGTTGATTGCTGTTAATTTTCAAATATTTTTCATAAAGAATTCCAATATGATGAGCAGCATAGGAAAGGTGTGGAATGGTTGAAGGACAATCACCCGCTGATGAAGAGCAAGTACTTGCCACCCGTCTATGTTGCCACCACACATTGACAGCATAGAGGAGGAAGAAAGCCCTTTCTCCACTACATTCACATTGTGGCACAACTTTGGATGAGGATGATGAATTAAGAGCACTATTCTATTTTACATTTAAAAACAGAGAGGACATGCTCTTTTTCATGTCTGAGGTTAAGGACAAGAAAAATGTTAGTTGTCGTCATTTTAAAACCTCTGACATTTAATTATTATTATTATTAATAATAATAGATTTTATTTATAACACACTTTTCATTCCAAAGAATCCCAAAGTGCTACATAAAAGAACAACAATAATAGCTACAGAATACTAAAAACAATAAAACAATAAGACAATCAGCATATAAAAGCCTTTCTAAATAAAAAAGTCTTCAGTTCTGCCTTAAAGGCGTCCAAGCTCTGTACTTCTCTCAGATCACTCGGGAGGTGGTTCCAAAGCCGGGGTGCAGCTGAGCAGAAAGCTCGGTCCCCCATGGTACGGAGTCTGGTAGTCGGGGCCTGAAGAAGCAGGTGACCTGATGATCTGAGAGTGTGGGAGGAGGATTTCAGGGTGATGAGTTCTTGTAAATATGGTGGTGCATGTCCAGTGATACATTTGTGTGTGTATAGCAGAATTTTGAAATCGATCCGGAATGCAACAGGGAGCCAGTGTAATATGGGAGTTATGTGGTCATATTTTCTGACTCTCATGAGGACTCTGGCAGCGCTATTTTGGATGTATTGTAGCTTCTGCATGTTTCTGGCAGAGATTCCAGTGAAGAGCCCGTTACAATAATCCAACCTGGTGGAAATAAAAGCATGGACAAGTTTCTCTGCATCCGAAAAGGTTAAAAGAGGACGTAGCTTGGAGATATTGCGAAGATGGTTGAAGGAGGTTTTGCAAATATATTTTATGTGTTCGTTGAAGGTCAGCTGGGGGTCAAACCTAACCCCAAGGTTTGTAACTGTGGAGGAGAAAGTGATGGCTTGGTTGTCCAGGATGAGTTGAGATACGGGGGAGGAGTGGATCTGGTGTGGGGTTCCAACAAGTAATGCCTCCGTTTTACCGGAGTTTAGCTGGAGGAAGTTGCTTGCCAACCATTCCTTTATCTCCAGAAGACATGTGTTGAGTCGCGACAGAATTGCGGAGGAGCTTGGAGCAGTTTTAATATGAAGTTGCAAATCATCTGCATAACAATGAAAGGATAGACCATGTCTGCTGATGACAGAACCGAGGGGAAGCAGGTATAGGATAAAAAGGATAGGGCCAAGAACCGACCCTTGCGGAACACCACACGTTACAATGAACAGCCTGGACTCACATTCTCCCAAAATGACTCGTTCAGTCCTGCCAGAGAGGTACGACTTAAACCACTGCAGTGCTGTTCCTGATAGTCTGTATTTTTATGTTTTTCAATTGGTGACAGACTTGGTGTCTGTCTGTCTGTATCAGTATGTCTGTGTATGTATTAGTGCACTTCAATGATGTATGCTAAGCTATGCTAAAAGTGCTAATGCCAGAACCGGAGATCGACTGAATGGATTCAAAAAGGTTAAAACTCAACAGTTTAACTCTGGGGGAGTTGTAAAATGAGCCTATTTCCAAAAAAAGTGGAGTATCCCTTTAACCTACCAGTCGAAATTTGGCAGGCACAACACCGGCGATCGGTCAGAACCGGTGATCGGTTCTGTGCAGATTTTGCTTATTTCAAACAAGGTTTAATAAATAGCATTCACTTAACAGCATGATTTTTGTGAGAATCAATACAAAGAGGTGACTAAAGAATCTCTATAATAACAAAAAACCTTCACCCGTCCCATTCTTTCCTGCACATATTACATTTTATAGGCTAGGCTACCTTATTTTTACCTGGCTCTAACACCTATTATTAGGTTCCTTGAAGGAGCACTTGTAAATGCATTTTACACAGCACTTACAATTTGCATAAATAATTGTATGAGAATGTATCAAATATCAAATTTGGAATACAGAAATATGAAATATTGAAAAATTTAAATGGTTCTTTGCCACTAGATGGCGATGTTACACCAGAATCTGTGACCGTAGTGGGCGCGGTTCTCACTTGAGAAGCTGCGCTGGCTGAGTCCTCCCCTCCGGCTACTCTCGTATCGCTCTCGTGGTACTTTGATGGCATACATCACAGTCACGTGGAGTCAGCGCTGCATCAAGTCGGACAAAATTTCTAACCGGCATGCACTGTTTCAAGTCAGCCGCCGATCGGTCTGCGCAGAGCTGCATGAAGTCGAACAATCCTAATGAGTGGGACTAATGCGCACGCCCCTTAATCGGAATGAATGGATGTGTTTAATTAAATGAATGTGTACAGCTGATATGGGAGGAGTTGAGGTCTATTTAAAGCCACACCAGGCAAGAATGCTGTTTTTGTCAAACATCGCTGTTTGCGATGTACCTCTACAGTAACTGTGGAGTACTTGTTTTTAACGTCACTGTCGTAAATACCACTCACGGAGGGCATGACGTGTTACATAGTATACAATAGTACATGGTGTTTAATTTGTCGTTTAATGAGATCTAATATATGCTGTTAGTGGTGAGAATTTTCACGTGATTAAATACATATCCCCATGAACTTTAATGGTCCAGAGGAAGAACTTTTGCCATGTGTGTCACAGGTTCTGGGTTCTAATCCTTACTAATAGTATAGTTTATTTTCCTCATCAAAACCGATTGTTTATTAGTGGCTGTATTTCAAGCAGGGACATGTTTTTTGTGCATTGGGTTTTGTGATTTCACCGTAATGAGTCGAGAAGGATGGAGTTTGTCACACTATCGTCATGGCGGAGCCAGCATATAAGATATAGAAAGATATACAAACAAACTTTTATTTGTTTGTAATGGTACATCCGTGCTGCGAGATGTTTCAATGGGGACATATCACATGCAAATTACGGCTATGCTCGTGTCTGTCTCCTCGCTCGGTCAGTCTGCTGTTTCCTCTTTCTCTGTTCCTCCGACAATGCTTTCCTAGCTTTCTATATCTTATATGCTGGCTCCACCATGACGATAGTGTGACAAACTCCATCCTTCTCGAGCTTGTTCCTATCAGGAACAAGCTCGAGAAGGATGGAGTTTGTCACACTATCGTCATGGTGGAGCCAGCATATAAGATATAGAAAGCTAGGAAAGCATTGTCGGAGGATGTGCAGTGTTGCCGGGAGGGTTGATTGTGCTAGGTAGTTAAGGTTATGATTCAGGATAGGGGAGCTCCTGACCGATGTGACAAGTCAAGTGCCGCACCTGCCAAAGTGTTTTATCCTCCTCTCTGAACGTGGACTGATCTGCTTGCTGTCTATTAAGTGCACGCAACGGATTGAGCAATGAGCACGCGTCCGTTTGAATATCACAACAGAACACTGAATCCACTGAAACTGATCGCAGCGGCAACAAGCACTTTGGTCACTTGATTTCAAAAACAACACATTTCAGATTGCCTCTTATTTAACAAATGAAATAAATGAATCTACTAGAGTTACCTGGAGATGTTTTATTTGTTTGTAATGGTACATCCGTGCTGCGAGATGTTTCAATGGGGACATATCACATGCAAATTACGGCTATGCTCGTGTCTGTCTCCTCGCTCGGTCAGTCTGCTGTTTCCTCTTTCTCTGTTCCTCCGACAATGCTTTCCTAGCTTTCTATATCTTATATGCTGGCTCCGCCATGACGATAGTGTGACAAACTCCATCCTTCTCGAGCTTGTTCCTGGATATGTGCAGTGTTGCCGCAAAGGACATCGCGAGAGCTGATATCACGCGATACTTCCTGGCCAGCGGCTCGCCGGCCTGAAACTGCAAGTGAGATTTTTCTGCTCACAGGAACCAGGGGGGGTCGAGACGCCCCTCATTCAACCCGAAAGAAGTCATATAACCATTTCAATAACTCTGAAGCTGTTAAATTAAGCTAAAATAACTGCACAGTGTCCCTTTATGGGATGGTTTTTGAGTATTGCGGGAGGAGGTCCGGGGGAGCTCACACTTGTGGGGAAGCGCTAGACGGCCGCTCGGGATAATTAGCCTACTCCGGGGGAGAAGATAGACAGCTAGTGGGAGGGTTGATTGTGCTAGGTAGTTAAGGTTATGATTCAGGATAGGGGAGCTCCTGACCGATGTGACAAGTCAAGTGCCGCACCTGCCAAAGTGTTTTATCCTCCTCTCTGAACGTGGACTGATCTGTTTGCTGTCTATTAAGTGCGCGCCTGTTAAAGTAGGCTTGATTGAGATGAGCAAAATCTGTGCAGAATCGATCACCGGTGATCAGCGTGAGATGCATGCCGGTTAGAAATGTGTCCGACTGCGTTCCGCCTGGCTCTGATGCAGAGGCGTAGCAAGCTTTTGAAAAGTGTGGGGGATGGATGTGTCATTTAAATTTGGGCATGTTACGTAGACCCCTGTCCCTCTAGGGGGGTTGGGGGGCATGCTCCCCCGCAAGAAAATTTGGTACATTTTAAGGTTAAATGCATCAATCTGGAACACATTGAGAGCTCAAAATTAAGAGCTTCAACTGGATTCGACCCAGGCCTGTGCACATTGAACAACGAAAAAGCATTGACTTGAAGCTTACCTAAAGAGGGCTCGAACATCTTTATAGTTATGATATAGAGTCTGTCATTATAATCTATATTACGCTATCAAAATTACAATACTTTTGTCCTAATTTCTTCACTTGTAAGAAATAAACCCTTGAGCTTTTATTTAGGAGAAAACACAGAACATCATGCTGATCGTGTGAGCAAAGAGCGCTTTTTTTTTTTTTCTCAAATCACGCAGCATTACAAACAGAATGCCTAACGCAAGTCTTGTACTGTTTATCCAAAAATACGAAATATAATAATGAAAACACTGGACATGTCAATAAAACATAAACATAACATCTTCCCAAACACTATCAAGCTTATTTAAAAACCTCAAAAGCATAAAAACTCATTCAAAGTACCTGGAAAAGGGAGATGTAAACAACCATGAGTTCCCGCCTCCTCAGCACGAGCTGACCGATACATCTAACACATCAAGAGAGGCGGGGCTTAAGGCAGAACAGCCAATCATCAGCTGGACACACTCAAAGCCGGTGTCATGTTTGAGAGGAGACAGCCGCAGCGAGCGCGCACACACACACACACACACTGAGCGCCAGAGAAACGGAGGAGCGACTGTAGAAAGGCGTTTGTGTAAAACTGCGGAAAAACGGCAGAAAAAGTGCGAGTGTTAAACACTTTCACCGGGAAAAGTGTGGGTGTTAAAACACCCACATCCCCCACGGTTGCGACGCCCCTGCTCTGATGTATGCATGCTGACGTATGTCAAAAATCTCTCGCGAGCGCGAGGCGCACCTGTCGGATTCTGCAGTCGAGCGCAGTTGCTCCAGAGAATGTCAGAGCCCGGCTAACGGAGAGCCTTGGCACTTCCTATTGGCCCCATTGTGTATCATCTTGGTTGCAGTTCCATTAGAATTCCACTGGAGGCGAGAGCAGAATGAATGGGAGTCTACGGGGCTAAACGGCTAAATGTGTCTCTTTCACCTGCTTGTCGTTAAATCAACATAGATTTTATTGTTGATTCCGCAAGTTCAATATAGATTATAGGCCAAAAGTCGAATGAACGAGTACTTATGTCCTTTTGATTTCTTACAGGTTAGGCTCAGGTAACACTCTAGCATTCTGCTATTGTGTGACGTCATCACAGTTTTGAACGGATTTTTAGAACAGATAAGTGAACTTAAAAATGCAATTTTCAGCTGAGTGTATTATCTTAGCCCTCCCCTTTGAATACAACTTTAAAATTACTTGACAAAAAATTACATCCTGAGAAAAGTGGATTTATGGGGGTGAAACCCCATACATACAGTCGGCAGCGCGTCATAGTTGGGGGGCGTGGTCGGCGTGGGGGAAAGCAGCGCGACCATCCTATGTATTTGAATGACAAAAATGTCATATTGCGAGTCATTTATGCCTGCCGACCGGCAACGGTACATTGAAAAATTAACTGTAATAGGTTATGATTGCCCTTATTTAATTAAAAACTGGGTCAATGACCCAACCAAATGGCCGGAGGTGTCGTTTCCAGAATATTGTTATCTGGTTGAATCTTCAGGTAAGACATGGCGGAAGCTGCAACACAAGCCTATTACTCAATCAACTTGCGTATGAGTTACTATAAGTCCATAAAACCATGTCACTTACCAATTGTACGTATGCTTCACTCCAAACTATTAATCCTTTTGTAAAACGGTGATCAGTAGCTACGAAGTTGCAGAGGGACTTTGCTGACAGTTATCCGAATTCTCACAGACTGCAGTCTGATAACCTTCAGCTGATAACGCTAATGTGACTGAGACATCCCTAATGAAAAACAACTAAAGGAATCTCGTAGTATTTTAGGACAAAATATTATAGTAACGTTAATCCTATAGGAATACTATAGTATTTTGGAACATAGCCTAGAAGTATAGAGGTATTAAAGAACATCACAGAAGTATTATACACTAATAGAATACTAATAGCCATAGGATTACTACGATTTTCTTTTTCGTAAGGGATAAACGTCAGACAAATCTGGCCCACTGTCTAATACGAGTAAAACATCTACTACTATATCACACGGGATCTACTCACACAGTAATCTAATAAGATATGATTAATTTTGCCATTTTGTCCTCCTATCCGGTCCTGTATGTATGTAAGAAAGGCTGTAGAACTTCAATTTATAATTTGTTATGTTATTGGTGGTACAGAAAACGACACAGCAACTCTTCGGTATGATTGTCCCATGTATTTCAATGAGCGCCAAGGCAATAGCCCCCACGGGCTAAATTCACACCACGTGACGGGGCGTTCCCGGGGGCGTTCCCATCCATTCTGCACTCGACCGCGAGCGCCCCCGCATGGACAGAGATGTGTTATTGCAGCCAGTCCAGAAACCGGAAGTAACCAGCCAGTGCCAATTCTCTTCAATTAGACATTCTTGTCTTTATCTTTATCTTATTCCAGGAGTGCAGTAAACAAAACCCACACATGCTTGCTAATTTCTTAATTTAGAATGTTTTTTTTATATATATTTTTGGAATATTAATTAGTTCACACTTTTGTCATTAAACATGAAATCCAAATTTACATTAAAGTGGCACACAATTGAGTAATATATTTAAATGGACTATTTTTCACGTAAAAAAGGGATAGTTCACCCAAATATTTTTTTTCTTTGGGTAAACTATCCTTTAGGATGGACATCATTAAGTTAATCAGCTGTGCCATGTCCCACTCTGAAATGTTTAACCCATAATTAGGGATAACAATGTAAATTTAATGCAGCACCTGTTTGCTCATTATTTCTCATTATGGCTTTGATTATAAAAGGCATCCACAAAGTTAACAATTGTAGCAAGATGGAGAATATGTTACTTACACTATCAGACTCCCAGGGAGCAATCACATTAACCGTAAGCAAAGAAACTGCTGAGAGAATAAAGAATGGTAAGTAAAAAAATATATAAAATTGGTTGCTTGATGATGTAAAAATAATGAATTTTATTTTTATTGATTGAAAATCCTTTTTATAGACAAAACATATGCAGCATATATAATGCAACAAGTGAGATCTGCAACACAGAAACAAGGTAAGGCATTTTTCTTTTAATCATAATAACATTTAAAATGATCATGGGGATTTTTTTTATTATTGTGTTCTCTTTAGCACATACTACCCACTGTCCAGCATGTTTGTCCCAGTGTGGCCCTTCTGTTACTCTGTCAATTCAAGTCAAGTCAAGTCACATTTATTTATATAGCGCTTTTCACATACAGATTGTATCAAAGCAGCTTCACAGTGATAACATGAAAGTAGCACAACACAGATCAACAACATTGCTAAACACTAAATAACCCCAACTGAGCAAGCTCAAAGCAAGCCAAAAGCAAGGCGACAGTGGCAAGGAACCAAACTCCATCAGATTGGATGGAGAAAAAACCTTGGGAGAACCCAGGCTCAGTCGGGGGCCAGTTCTCCTCTGGCTTACATTCATATTGTTTATATATAAATATAAATATTGTTTATGTATAAAACGGCGCCATAACATATCGCAGGCGTTGAGTCATCTCTTCACAGGCGTTGGTCTTCTTATCACAGGCGTTGGGGCATCCGAAATCCCCTTGAGAAGCTGGATACAAAACTGGACCTGACGAACGCCATTTTTAACAGCAGAAAGGCAGATGGGAAATAATTAGCATAGCTGATGTTCATAATGATTTTCATTATACGGGAGTCGGTGTTAGAAAACCATATCTCACAAACTCTCCGCAACACAAACTCTCCGCAACCCAACCATACGCGCCGACCCGTTTGTCTAGAAGGCTGTCGAGCCCCACTGGTGCGTTTAGCAGTTTCAGTGGCAAACGGTTCCGTATGGCATAACAGAGGACTAAAAGGTAAGCATTATGTGAATGCTTGACTAAAGAGATGCGTCTTTAATCTAGTTTTAATCTGTCTCAACTTCCCCCTCCCCGTCCAGCATCTCTGTCCCAGTGTGGCCCTTCTGTTACTCTGTCTCAGTGTCCCCCTTCCCATCCAGCATCTCTGTCCCAGTGTGGCCCTTCTGTTACTCTGTCTCAGTGTCCCCCTTCCCATCCAGCATCTCTGTCCCAGTTTGGCCCTTCTGTTACTCTGTCTCAGTGTCCCCCTTCCCATCCAGCATCTCTGTCCCAGTGTGGCCCTTCTGTTACTCTGTCTCAGTGTCCCCCTCCCCGTCCAGCATCTCTGTCCCAGTGTGGCCCTTCTGTTACTCTGTCTCAGTGTCCCCCTCCCCGTCCAGCATCTCTGTTCCAGTGTGGCCCTTCTGTTACTCTGTCTCAGTGTCCCCTCCTCGTCCAGCATCTCTGTCCCAGTGTGGCCCTTCTGTTACTCTGTCTCAACTTCCCCCTGCCCGTCCAGCTTCTCTGTCCCAGTTTGGCCCTTCTGTTACTCTGTCTCAGTGTCCCCCTCCCCGTCCAGCATCTCTGTCCCAGTGTGGCCCTTCTGTTACTCTGTCTCAGTGTCCCCCTCCCCGTCCAGCATCTCTGTCCCAGTGTGGCCCTTCTGTTACTCTGTCTCAACTTCCCACTCCCCGTCCAGCATCTCTGTCCCAGTTTGGCCCTTCTGTTACTCTGTCCCAGTGTCCCCCTCCCCGTCCAGCATCTCTGTCCCAGTGTGGCCCTTCTGTTACTCAGTGTCCCCCTCCCCGTCCAGCATCTCTGTCCCAGTGTGGCCCTTCTGTTACTCTGTCTCAGTGTCCCCCTTCCCATCCAGCATCTCTGTCCCAGTGTGGCCCTTCTGTTACTCTGTCTCAGTGTCCCCCTCCCCGTCCAGCATCTCTGTCCCAGTGTGGCCCTTCTGTTACTCTGTCTCAACTTCCACTCCCCGTCCAGCATCTCTGTCCCAGTTTGGCCCTTCTGTTACTCTGTCCCAGTGTCCCCCTCCCCGTCCAGCATTTCTGTTCCAGTGTGGCCCTTCTGTTACTCTGTCTCAGTGTCCCCCTTCCCATCCAGCATCTCTGTCCCAGTGTGGCCCTTCTGTTACTCTGTCTCAGTGTCCCCCTCCCCGTCCATCATCTCTGTCCCAGTGTGGCCCTTCTGTTACTCTGTCTCAACTTCCCCCTGCCCGTCCAGCTTCTCTGTCCCAGTTTGGCCCTTCTGTTACTCTGTCTCAGTGTCCCCCTTCCCATCCAGCATCTCTGTCCCAGTGTGGCCCTTCTGTTACTCTGTCTCAGTGTCCCCCTCCCCGTCCAGCATCTCTGTCCCAGTGTGGCCCTTCTGTTACTCCGTCTCAACTTCCCACTCCCCGTCCAGCATCTCTGTCCCAGTTTGGCCCTTCTGTTACTCTGTCCCAGTGTCCCCCTCCCCGTCCAGCATCTCTGTCCCAGTGTGAAGTTGAGACAGAGTAACAGAAGGGCCACACTGGGACAGAGATGCTGGACGGGGAGGGGGACACTGAGACAGAGTAACAGAAGGGCCACACTGGAACAGAGATGCTGGACGGGGAGGGGGACACTGAGACAGAGTAACAGAAGGGCCACACTGGGACAGAGATGCTGGACGGGGAGGGAGACACTGAGACAGAGTAACAGAAGGGCCACACTGGAACAGCGATTGATAATCCAGTATCCCTTCAAGTGCCCTGTTGAAACTAGGAAAATAAATTTCACACAAACACACAATCTTCAATCCCTTTCCATGCAGTCAGAATTTCAAGAAACCCAACAAGGTATGAACTGTTTCTAATATGTATAAAGTTAACTATGTATAAATTGTATCTCTCACAATTTTAAACTACTGTTTTCATAGAATTCACACACAGGACCACGCTGCTGCTGCTTGACCCTTACACAAATGCATCTGCATTTGTACTACAGAAATAAAATAGCATTTTACAAAAAGCTGGAGCAAGCCTTCAAAGAAAAAGGCTCCAATATCACCAATGAAAAATTGCGCAAAAATCTTTGCAACATGATCACGACTTACAAAAGGGCTAAAGACCGGTGTCGATCAACAGGAGAGGGAAATGTTACATGGGAGTATTACAAGGTTAGTGTGCTTTTTGTATTGAAATTACTGCAAATCACTGGGTTAACATAAAAAAATAATTTCTAAAGCATCTCTATTTACATTGTTTTACATGTTTTCTCAAAGGAAATGGATGACTTATGATGACAAATCTGGAGTTGGGAGTGCACCATCAGGCACAATCTGCTCAACTCCTCTGTTCAGCACAACCTCATCCCAGACCAAGTCCTCTATGCTCTATGCCACTGCTATGCCCTCCAAAGAAGTGCACAGAAGGAGACAAACATCCACATTCTGTGAAGTATATGTAGCGCATTCAGAGAGGAGAACAGCTGCTCTTGAATCACTAGTGCGGCCTGATTTGGAGCGCTGAAGAAGGCTTAAAGAGAGGTGGAGAAGGATGTCTGAAAAAAAATCTCTTACCTGCCTTGGAGAATTCCTTGAACAACTAAAAAAAATCAGCAAATCCCAGGAAATGAAAATTGATCTATTAAAAAATAAAGTTTAACTATAAAGTTTAACATTTCCATGTGTATCATCATTTTATTGCTCATCACATCATTATTATAGAGAACACAAAACATTCCTCCCTAGACAGGGGACAGTGGTTGACTAGTAGAATATGTCAATCATTAGATAGTAAGTGCTTATAATAATCCTGTAAAAATCCCATCTACCAGTTCACAAAACAAAAATCAAAAAATCAAATCAAAAAGCTTTTTAAGAGAAGTTTAAATAAGTTGTTATGGAGGGAATTGTTGTAGGTGGAACAAGTGAATGTAATGTTCACAGGCGGCCACAGATTGCATCTCTATGATGTGATGCATCATTGTGAATGTGGGCTTCTGGTGGGTATGGGTCATCCTCCATAACATCTGCCTGCTGATCCTCGTCAATTTGGTTATTGGGTTTCAGGCAGATGTTATGGAGGATGCAACAGGCTGTGACTGCAGAAGAAATGTTCTTTACTTTTTTCATGTGCAGACATCTGAGTCTCCTAAATTTTGATTTTAAAATTCCAAATGCATGCTCAATAACTACACGCGCAGATTTCAGTTTCCTATTGAAGTGTCTCTGCCTTACAGTCAAGTGGCCATTGTCTCTGTATGGCTTCATTAGCTGAAGCGAGAGAGGGTATGCAGAATCTCCAATTATATGCATGCCCTCAGGAACCAGGGAATGTGGATCTTCCTCGAGAAGGCAGCCAGTTTGTCAACATACCTTCACATGCAAGGCAAGGCAAGTTTATTTATATAGCACATTTCATACACAGTGGCAATTCAAAGTGCTTTACATGGAAGAAATTAAAATAATCAAAAGAAATCAGAATAATTAAAACAGTTTAGAATAAAAAAATCATAATAATAAAAATAAAATACAGTATCAAAAATAGAATGAAGTACAGTAACAGTCGGCACAGTGCTCATTCAGTTAATGCAATCAATATAAATAAAAACAGTTAAGAGTAAAAATAAAATAAAATAAAGTAATACCCCTATCTGAGATGGAAGAGATTGAGCTGGTTTACCGTGCTACTGGGCCTCCAGCCCAGGGACTTCTTATACTCTCGGCAGTAACTTACTTCTTCACTCGCCTCATCGGAGTGAAGACTCTCCCGCTCTCCATCAAGAGATTGAGTTGGTGCCCTTTAGAAAGTCTGAAATGACTTTGAAACTCAGAAGGACTGTACAAATGGATCACATTCTCAACAAAGTGAGGAATTTTAGGGACATTCCTAGGACAGAAGAAACATTTCTTATGACCTCTCTCTCGAAAGCAACTTGTTTATTGGCTTTGTTTTACGTTTTAATGAAATCCATTAAACCTTTATTTTATTAAGTGCTGAATTATCTGCAGTCTGGACTGTTTACTTTCATTAGATCTATTCAAGTTGCAACATACCAAGACCAGATATATTTATATCTCTACTTGTGACGATCAGCAGCCGTGGTGCCCTCGAGAGCCACTAGAGGGCACTCTCTCCCCATGTTATGTTTCCCCATGGACTCTTTGTGTTTTATTATGTTCAGCTGTGTTTCATTATTGGTTATTGAGTTCCTTATTTAAGCCTGAGTTTTCCCTGTGTCCCTTGCGAAGTCTTGTTACCCTGTAAGCGTACAATTCCGAGCGTTAGTCCCTGTTCTGTGTCTCCGTGTTTCCCTGGACTCTTGACCCTTGCCTGTTTCCTGGACTGTTCCTGAACCTGTGCTACCTGCCTCGACCATTGCCTGTTTAGACCACGAGTTTCTGGATTGCCCCTTTGTTTAAGTGTTTGCCTGTGTTCATGTCTGCTTGTTTCAGTTTTAATAAAGTGCTGCACATGGATTCGACCGTCTCTGTCCGTATGTTACAGAAGACTTCGCCAAACGAGGATCCAGCAGACTTTCAGCATCTATCCGCTGTGGTCAAGACCCGAGCTTCTATGCTAGCCTCACATAGTTGTCAGCTGGCAAGACTAACTTCTCTCCTCGAGGAACTAGCTAGCTCCGTGCAGTCATGGTCTCCGCAGAGCTCAAGCACAGCGGCACACCAGTATGCCTTTTCCCGAGAAGTTTAATGGCTCACCTGAAGCGTGTGAGGGATTTCTTCAGCAGTGCAGTTTATACAGTATATGAAGCATCAGCCCCAGTTATACGCCTCGGATAACGACGTTTCTAACGACGCGTTTCTTTCATCTGCCCACTGTTGACTGGAAAGGCTCTGGAGTGGGCAGGCGCGTTTTGGGAACCAGGTCGGATGTCGTTTCCTTCTTTCGACGTGTTTACCGCCCTGTTCAGAAAGGCTTTTGAACTCCCCACAGAAAAGGAGGGTCCCGAGGAACTGCTCTTTTCCCTGCGCCGGGGAGGTTCGTATGCGGCGGATTTCTCTCACTCACTCGCCGCATAAGCCTCAACTCGCTAAACTGTTTGATCCTCCCTTAAGGACCGTCAGAGGAGCTTCTAAGCATTTCGTTCCTGCCAAACCCACTCATCATGTCGGACCCCTCGAGCCCGTATCCCGCACTGGCCCTGTTAAAAGTGCTGTTCCTAAGACAGCGGAGGTGTCGCGGGTCGAACCGGAGTTTGAGTGTGTGCCAGCCGACTCGAGTGAGTCAAGTGCCGAGCCGAGTGAATCAAGTGAGTCAAATACCGAGCTGAGTGAATCGAGTGCCGAGTCAAGTGAGTCAAGTGCTGAGCCAAGTGAATCAAGTGTGTCCAGTGTTGAATTTAGTCTGTCCAGTGAGTCTTCAGTTCAAGTGATTGAGTCTTCAGTTCAAGTGAGTGCTGAGTCTCCTGTTCAAGTGAGTGCTGAGTCTCCTGTTCAAAAGTGAGTGCTGAGTCTCCTGTTCAAGTGAGCGCTGAGTCTCCTGTTCAAGTGAGCGCTGAGTCTCCTGTTCAAGTGAGCGCTGAGTCTCCTGTTCAAGTGAGCGCTGAATCTCCAGTTCTAGTGAGCGCTGAATCTCCAGTTCAAGTGAGCGCTGAATCTCCAGTTCAAGTGAGCGCTGAATCTCCAGTTCAAGTGAGCGCTGAATCTCCAGTTCAAGTGAGTGAGTTGTCCAGCCCTGTGACTCGCCGCCGCAGGAGGAGGAGAAGGAGGACTCGTTCGGTTCGCCAGGCCCCGGTGAGCGTGCCCAGACTCCTCGCCCTGCCGGCCCCGCCTCTGCGCCTCGCCCTGCCGCCCCGCCTCTGCGCCTCGCCCTGCCGGCCCCGCCTCTGCGCCTCGCCCTGCCGGCCCCGCCTCTGCGCCTCGCTCTGCCTGCACCCTTCAAGCTCCGGGAGGCCTTTCCTGTACCCGTTCACCACCCAGAGGTTCCTCCCGTGAATTTCCCCAAGTATTTTTTTGTGGGGGGAAGTAGGTACTCTGTGGGGGCCATGGAGGTGATCCTGACATGGACCTCTGAGTCTGTGAGGGCCATGGAGGCGAGGCTGTCATGGACCTCGCCTGTGTCTGCTCCGCCATCGTCTCTGTCTGAGTCTGCTCCGCCCAAGTCTGCTCCACCCTTGTCTGAGTCTGCTCCATCCTGGTACTCTTCCAAGCGTGCTTCCCCATGGTCTCTTGCCCTGTTCTGGTCCCCAGGCCCCAGGCCTCTCCATGTGCCTGGCCTCCTGCCTCTCCATGGGCCTGGCCCTCCATCCCAGCCCCCGTTGACCTCCCCCCGGAGCTCTTAGGAGCGTCTGGAAGCCGCTCCTTAGAGAGGGGGGTTATGTGACGATCAGCAGCCATGGTGCCCTCGAGAGCCACTAGAGGGCACTCTCTCCCCATGTTATGTTTCCCCATGGACTCTTTGTGTTTTATTATGTTCAGCTGTGTTTCATTATTTGTTATTGAGTTCCTTATTTAAGCCTGAGTTTTCCCTGTGTCCCTTGCAAAGTCTTGTTACCCTGTAAGCGTGCAATTCCGAGCGTTAGTCCCTGTTCTGTGTCTCCGTGTTTCCCTGGACTCTTGACCCTTACCTGTTTCCTGGACTGTTCACGAACCTGTGCTGCCTGCCTCGACCATTGCCTGTTTAGACCACGAGTTTCTGGATTGCCCTCTTTGTTTAAGTGTTTGCCTGTGTTCATGTCTGCTTACTCTCTCTGCATGTACATCAATAACAAACAGTGGTAAATACACTCGCACAATCACATCCACACACCGCTGTATCAGACTCTCTTCGATTATTATCTGAGCGTATTTGTTTTCTTTCAGGGCAGGCAGGAGGAAGTCAATGGCCAATTTTCTCGCCTTTGCAGGTGTATCCTGTCTGCTCTCAATGGTTGTACCTGTATCAGGTGATCATCTTTCCGAATAAATTAGGTTTTCACTAGAATCAAATTTCCCATTTTGCAGAGGATATCTGTCATCATATAGTAGTTTTTTTTTTTTTTTACATGATTATAGATGAGAAAGTTTTAGGTTTGCAGTTATTTTATTATTCAATTATTTTTTAAATGATGCTTTAAAAGTATACATTTTTTAGAGCCAGTATGTAAATATACTGTATGTAGTATATATAGATTTCTATATATTCAGCAAAAAATCTGCCCTTTTTGTCATGATTCTGCCTTCTTGTCTTTGATTTTCTCTAGTCGTGGGGCAGGATCATGACAGAATCATGTTTTGTGTGCAAGCGCATGGCCTGTTTGGGCCATGTGCTTGTGTTGTCTCGTTTCTTTACTCCGCCCCCTTGTTATCCTCGTCTCGTCATTATTGTCTAGTCAGTCTCACCTGTCCTCGTCATTAGTGTTCCCTATTTAATCCCCTTGTGTTTGCTGTCCTGTGTTGGTTCATTGCCATATGTTGCCAAATGTTATCCGTGCCAAGTTTGTGAGTACCTGTCAAGAGTATTTGTCCTGTTTATCTATTGCTCGTGTCAGTCGTTTATCTAGTAGAATTTTGTCAGTACCTTGTCTAGTCAGTCACCTTGTCAGAGTCTTGTTTTTCCCCCTCGTGGGCTTTGTTTTCCCCTATTTGTCTACAATAAACTATCTGTGATTGCACACCGTCTGCTTCTGGGTTCATCCGCCACCCATACCATAACAGAATGAACCGACCAAAATCGAACCCAGCAGATGGTATGTCCTCCGGTGTCAAGCATGACTCTGAGGAACTGAAGGAGTGGTGGTCCAAGACCATCGCTGACTCGAGGAGAGGCAAGCTCCTGATTCCCGCTCAGGGACGGCTATCGATAAGGGAGTATGCCCGGGTTGTGAACGAGAGGAGGTTTTTCATTCCGGAGTTCCTCCTAAACTGCTACCTCGTTGCAGGTCTCAACTCTCTTCCACCCCTGGTTGAACGGGAGGAGCTGGTGACTTATCCGCTCACTGATTTGGTAGTTTGCTTGTCTCGGAGAGAGTCGCAGACACCCACAAGCTCATCATCCGCCAAGCTGCCCGTGATCCCGGAGGGTCGTGTTCTAGCTGTGGTCACTCAAGGGGATCTGGTTTCCTCCGTTTCTTCTCCTGAGGTTTCGTCCACACCGCCTGAGCTCCGTGGCAAGCGAGAGAGACGGAGTTCATGGGATTCTCCTTCTGAATCATCCTCGACAGAGTCAACGCTGTCTGAGACTGCCCTTCCTGCACCAGTTACAGCCCCCATTGAGCTTCTCCAACCGGTCAAGGGTCCGTCTACTATGTCCGTGCCACGGCCTAGGAAGAAGAAGAGGAGGAGGAGGGGAGCCTCTCGTCCTTCATCTCCGCCTGTCCCAGAGCCCGCTGCTGTAAGCGCTGTCCCAGAGCCCGCTGCTGTAAGCGCTGTCCCAGAGACCGCTGCTGTAAGCGCTGTCCCAGAGCTCGCTGCTGTAAGCGCTGTCCATGAACCCGCTGCTGAAGACACCGTTCCCGAGCCTGCTGTCGTGAGCGCCGCTGAGAGGGCTGCAGCTGATTTGGTTGCTGAGGCTGTTTTGCGGTCAGTGTCAGCAGATCAGGAGTTGCCTATTGCCGTTGCGGCAAGAACTTTGTCCAAGTACCTGTCGAGTCTAGCCAAGATTCTGGAAGTTCCAGCCAGATCTGGCATGTTGTCTTGTCCCGTGTCCACAGCCGCCGAGAGCGCCGAACCCGTGCCAGCCACCGAGAGCGCAGCACCCGCGCCCGCCACAGAGAGCGCTGCACCCAGTCCTGTCCTTTCGCCTGTCATGTCCCCCGTCAGGAGTCCTGTTTCCCCATCCTCTGAGTCCTCTAAGTTTGTTGCTGCTGCCACAAATGCAGTACCCCAGTCTTTTTTCCCGTTTGTCCCTGTCTCCACAAGTCCCCGGACTGTTTCCCCTGTCGCCACTAAACTCAGTTCTGTTTCGCCCAAGTACCCTCCTCGTGTGTCCCCCTCCAAGCCTGCCTGGATTCCTCGTTCTCCGCCCTCATCCCATGGACCTAAGACCCCCAGCACTCCCCTCCACCCTGGTCGACCCCCCATGAACTTTGTGTTTCCTCCACCACCTCTGCCTTGTATGTTGTTTTTGATGTTCCACCCCAAACCCTGTCATTGTGTATTCTTGTTTGCCTTTGTTAGTTTTTGCCATGGACTGTTGGTTTTTGTCTTTGTCACAGTCTGTCATGTCCCGTGTTTAATGTCCCCTTGAGGAGCGTCTGGAAGCCGCTCCTTAAGGTGGGGGTTCTGTCATGATTCTGCCTTCTTGTCTTTGATTTTCTCTAGTCGTGAGGCAGGATCATGACAGAATCATGTTTTGTGTGCAAGCGCATGGCCTGTTTGCGCCATGTGCTTGTGTTGTCTCGTTTCTTTACTCCGCCCCCTTGTTATCCTCATCTCGTCATTATTGTCTAGTCAGTCTCACCTGTCCTCGTCATTAGTGTTCCCTATTTAATCCCCTTGTGTTTGCTGTCCTGTGTTGGTTCATTGCCATATGTTGCAAAATGTTATCCGTGCCAAGTTTGTGAGTACCTGTCAAGAGTATTTGTCCTGTTTATCTATTGCTCGTGTCAGTCGTTTATCTAGTAGAATTTTGTCAGTACCTTGTCTAGTCAGTCACCTTGTCAGAGTCTTGTTTTTCCCCCTCGTGGGCTTTGTTTCCCCCTATTTGTCTACAATAAACTATCTGTGATTGCACACCGTCTGCTTCTGGGTTCATCCGCCACCCATACCATAACAGAATGAACCGACCAAAATCGAACCCAGCAGATGGTATGTCCTCTGGTGTCAAGCATGACTCTGAGGAACTGAAGGAGTGGTGGTCCAAGATCATCGCTGACTCGAGGAGAGGCAAGCTCCCGATTCCCGCTCAAGGACGGCTATCGATAAGGGAGTATGCCCGGGTTGTGAACGAGAGGAGGTTTTTCATTCCGGAGTTCCTCCTAAACTGCTACCTCGTTGCAGGTCTCAACTCTCTTCCACCCCTGGTTGAACGGGAGGAACTGGTGACTTATCCGCTCACTGATTTGGTAGATTGCTTGTCTCGGAGAGAGTCGCAGACACCCACAATCTCATCATCCGCCAAGCTGCCCGTGATCCCGGAGGGTCGTGTTCTAGCTGTGGTCACTCAAGGGGAACTGGTTTCCTCCGTTTCTTCTCCTGAGGTTTCGTCCACACCGCCTGAGCTCCATGGCAAGCGAGAGAGATGGAGTTCATGGGATTCTCCTTCTGAATCATCCTCGACAGAGTCAACGCTGTCTGAGACTGCCCTTCCTGCACCAGTTACAGCCCCCATTGAGCTTCTCCAACCGGTCAAGGGTTCGTCTATTACCCCCGTGCCACGGCCTAGGAAGAAGAGGAGGAGGAGGGGGAGCCTCTCGTCCTTCATCTCCGCCTGTCCCAGAGCCCGCTGCTGTAAGCGCTGTCCCAGAGCCCGCTGCTGTAAGCGCTGTCCCAGAGCCCGCTGCTGTAAGCGCTGTCCCAGAGCTCGCTGCTGTAAGCGCTGTCCATGAACCCGCTGCTGAAGACACCGTTCTCGAGCCTGCTGTCGTGAACGCCGCTGAGAGGGCTGCAGCTGATTTGGTTGCTGAGGCTGTTTTGCGGTCAGTGTCAGCAGATCAGGAGTTGCCTATTGCCGTTGCGGCAAGAACTTTGTCCAAGTACCTGTCGAGTCTAGCCAAGATTCTGGAAGTTCCAGCCAGATCTGGCATGTTGTCTTGTCCCGTGTCCACAGCCGCCGAGAGCGCCGAACCCGCGCCAGCCGCCGAGAGCGCAGCACCCGCGCCCGCCACAGAGAGCGCTGCACCCAGTCCTGTCCTTTCGCCTTTCATTTCCCCCGTCAGGAGTCCTGTTTCCCCATCCTCTGAGTTTGTTGCTGCTGCCACAAATGCAGTACCCCAGTCTGTTTTCCCGTCTGTCCCTGTCTCCACAAGTCCCCGGACTGTTTCCCCTGTCGCCACTAAACTCAGTTCTGTTTCGCCCAAGTACCCTCCTCGTGTCTCCCCCTCCAAGCCTGCCCGGATTCCTCGTTCTCCACCCTCATCCCATAGACCTAAGACCCCCAGCACTCCCCTCCACCCTGGTCGACCCCCCATGAACTTTGTGTTTCCTCCACCACCTCTGCCTTGTATGTTGTTTTTGATGTTCCACCCCAACCCTGTCATTGTGTATTCTTGTTTGCCTTTGTTAGTTTTTGCCATGTACTGTTGGTTTTTGTCTTTGTTACAGTCTGTCAGGTCCCGTGTTTAATGTCCCCTTGAGGAGCGTCTGGAAGCCGCTCCTTAAGGTGGGGGTTCTGTCATGATTCTGCCTTCTTGTCTTTGATTTTCTCTAGTCGTGAGGCAGGATCATGACAGAATCATGTTTTGTGTGCAAGCGCATGGCCTGTTTGGGCCATGTGCTTGTGTTGTCTCGTTTCTTTACTCCGCCCCCTTGTTATCCTCGTCTCGTCATTATTGTCTAGTCAGTCTCACCTGTCCTCGTCATTAGTGTTCCCTATTTAATCCCCTTGTGTTTGCTGTCCTGTGTCGGTTCATTGCCATATGTTGCCAAATGTTATCCGTGCCAAGTTTGTGAGTACCTGTCAAGAGTATTTGTCCTGTTTATCTATTGCTCGTGTCAGTCGTTTATCTAGTAGAATTTTGTCAGTACCTTGTCTAGTCAGTCACCTTGTCAGAGTCCTGTTTTGCCCCCTCGTGGGCTTTGTTTTCCCCTTTTTGTCTACAATAAACTATCTGTGATTGCACACCGTCTGCTTCTGGGTTCATCCGCCACCCATACCATAACACTTTTCCTAGCAAATTTCTGTGAAATTATTTTTCAATATTTGTATGAACATAAAAAGATTCAACAATATTCTCCTTAATTATACATCATGGTAAGCCTGTTTTTTGCTTTTTTTTAGGGTCCTTAAGTCTCACATGATCATTGGCTCTAGTTGGAAAACTGCTGGTCAGTGCTGCATTAAATATTGTGTATGTGTATACATCAGAGCTCTACCCAACTGTCATCAGGTACTTTACTTGTATGTTTTGACCTAATGTGTTTTTATCTCTTATACAAGTAGAAATGTGTAATAAAATGTATGTCCTTACAGAATAAGAATCTATGCTTGAGCAAACTGCACCCTCTAGTGTAGGTAATGTCAGTCATTTATGTCAGTACAATACAATACAATACATTACAATACAATATTTATTTATAGAGCACATTTAAAAACAGCCAAGGCTCACCAAAGTGCTGTACAAAGCAGAAGATATAATTCACAGGACAATAAAAATAAGCAATTAACAATCAGGGAGAATTAAAAGCAAGAGAAAATAAAAAAAAAGTATTTAAAGAAGATTTAAATAGTCTTCTGAGGGAGCCAGTGGATCTCAAGGTACGAGAAGGAGTGTACACAGAGCAGATCGGTCAGGTACTGAGGGGCCAGATTGTTAAGAGCTTTATATAAAAAAGTCAAATTTTAAATCCTAAATTTGACAGATAGCCAGTGGAGTTTGAATAAGATAGGGGTAATCGATTCATACTTGTGTGTCTCAGTGAGGAGTCTAGCTGCTGCGTTTTGGCTGTAGCAGTACCACAGTAGACTTTCTCATTGTCCATCATTTTGACCAACAGGGTCATACAAATTCCGTTATAATCTAATATTACCTTTTCAATTTTATTTAAATTTTAATAATAATAAAAAGAGCTTTTATTTTCATTCACATTTTTATTTTGAATCGTGAACTTACAGGATGAGGATATAGGCTAGATCAGGGGTCCGTGAAAGGGCCCCCTATGATTTCTGCAATGCAGAAAACGCAGATGGAATCGCTGAATCATATCATATGTACACAGAGACTCGAAAGTCTTCATGATAACCCGTTCAAGTAAAGGTGTGGTTTAACTTGATGAAGTTATAACAGTAATATATCACTACAGTAGAATGTACTTCTCACAGCAGTAAGTAATAATAATAATGAAAATAACAAAATTATTAACTTTTATTTTTTAAGGAATTGTACATTTTCTTCCATGTTTTAATTTTAATAGTGAACCTGCAGCATTTTGTTTGCTAAAAAAATTGTTGTTACATTTTTCATTTAATTACATTTTAAAAGATTTCATTTAAAAAAAGTTGCAAACATAAAAAAAATATTAGACATGCTTCTTGATTATTAAAATCGAATTCAACTATTAAATTTGAAAAAATAAATTATATTGCCCTAATATGCACTGCAGACACTCCAAAAAAGGATATTTAAATATGCACTACAAGAAGTGCAAAGGAACTGCTTTTAGGACTACCATTGCAAGTGAACACTGGACACTGTTTATTTGATAGATTTCAACTTGTTTTGTATATAATATTTATATTTTATGTTTATTTTGAATAAATTCTAATTCATACAAATATGACTATTGGGTGATTATTATTATTATTCATAATAATTACTGTTATGGTGCTATGTAAGGTAGTAAGAGCATTAAGGAAAGCAAAGGCAGATTTCTTTATCACAATTATTGAAAACGCTCACGGTAACTCAAAAATAGTATGGAGACAGATTAAAAAACTGAGTGGTCAAAAGATTATTAAAACAAGTCCAACTGAATTAAAGATTAATGATACACTTCTACAGAGCCAGATTGACGTGGCACAGGCCCTTAATCACTATTTTGTTGAGTCAGTGGATAAAATAGCCCAAAGTTTTACTGTACAACAACCTAATATACAAACAATTAATGCAAGTGACACAGCTGTAGTCTTAAGACCAGTAACTAAGTTAGAGGTTGAAAAAGTGGTCATGTTGAGGTCCTCAAGGGCTAAGGATATTTATGGTATGGATACACTCTTACTAAAAGAAATTAGTTCCTCAATAGTCAACCCTCTAACATATATCATTAATAAATCAATAAATCAAGGGATATTCCCTAGTTCTTGGAAACCAGCGGTTGTGGCTCCTATAGTTAAGGGAGGCGATGCTCGCTTACCTTGTAATTATAGGCCCATCAGTGTCCTACCTACAATATCAAAGGTTTTTGAAAAAATAGTGGCCAAACAAATTATTGATAATCTTAATAATAGATTTTAACTTTTCTATACAATTTGTAAATTTAATCAAATCTTACCTTTCTTCCCGTTCTCAATTAGTAAGAATTGATCATTTTAAATCTAATTTATTAGGTCTATCAACTGGTGTTCCACAAGGGTCCATATTGGGCCCAATACTCTTTAGCATGTATATTAATGATTTACCCAAGGAGTGTGAACAATGTAATATCTTAATGTATGCAGACGATACACTCTAAAAAATAAGATGTTGTATTTAATTAATAAAGTTATGTCAACCGGTCCCACAAAACTTAGTTGCTTAAATGGAAAGGGTAATATACAATTAATCCTAACATAATGTTTTAAGTAAATCGTTCACAACTGTGTTAATTAAATGGAACATTGCACAATTATTTTGAATAAATGTAAATTATTGCCTTGCATTTAATGACTATAGCTTGAACTAACATGACCTGATTAAGTTAAATTTATTAAACAGAAGCCATTTTAGGTATCTGTGTAGTCCATTTGTGTTGATTGTACTTAATGACTAGAACTTCGTTGCTGTTAAGTCAAGTCAAATTTATTTATATAGCGCATTTTACAATACAGATTGTATCAAATCAGCTTCACAATGATAACATGAAATATACAACACAGATCAATAATATAAACTGTTAATAAAAATACTCAAGTCACTTTAACTTTATTCACCTTTGGTTTTGAAATATTAGTCAAAGTAATTTTGACCTTCAATGTACATTACTATAGCTGGCACTGTCATGACTGACACAATTATGCAAAATATGTAAGCAAAACTTACAAATGCAAAGTGTACAAATAAAATTGAAGACACCAACATAAATACACATAAAATGCAAATAGACTAATTTAAATTAATCAACTACAGTCTTGTCTGCTTATTCCAAACATTATTGATCACAGCTTTACCTTGTCCAGCAGCAGTCCAAAAATAAAGCAGCAGTCAACAAAAGGCCAGGTCCAGTCTTGCCTGGTGCAGGTGATTTTACTCATGCAGTTTGTTTTTGAGGACCTGCACTTTAGTGGAGAGCTTGTTCCCATCCATCCAATTCCATTAACACTTCCTGAAGAAATTCGAAAGTATCGCAGCTCCATGGGATAGCTCAAGTTTAAACAGTAGATCAAGCCAAACAGGACTGCACATCCATTTGTAACCTCTCTCAGATCTCGCAGCACTGTGCAGCCTTCAATGACGATGCCAACATCCTCAGGTGGATCTGTAGCATCTGCTCCATCATGTCGAACAACATAGAGACCCAAAGCCAGTTTCTCCATTTCCGTCATTGCATCAATACCAATATCCTCGATAGCCTATGACAAACAAAGAGACCCATTATTAATTATGCATATATGACACTAGTAACAAACCAAAAAGATGTTGAACATTCCACCATTTTTTTATATTAAACTATGTTATTCCCTTAACTAAGACGAGTTGATGGATACCTCTCTCATCTCAGTGCTCAGTGCTCCTTAATAAGGCTGCCAGGCTTTTCATTTCAGTCCGTCGTACTTCAACACTGGGATTCTGTGGGAAACCAACAACTGATTTTGAACATTTTATTTGAGGAAACTGCCATTATCACATTGACAAATCTATTATGACCTTATTCTACCAAGTTTTTAATTAATTGATTTATGCAAATTTAATGAAATATCAATTGTAAATCTGTAGTTTATTTGTCATTAATTTGTCAACTGCGTGATCTACACACTCATTCCATTTAAGGATGTTATTTTGAGAAAATAATTTCACTATTTAGCAAGCCCTAATTTACACAGATACCTAAAGTGTTTCTCAAGCTTATACCATTGACACATTGAAGGAGGCAGTATTGTTCAGTTTGAACTAAAATATACATAATTGAATGGACAAATGAACAATTGCATCAGGCAATTCAGAAAGGCAGATTCAACATTTCACAAGCAGAATTACAGATGTACAACTGACATTTCATGATAAATCTGCACAGAATATAAAGCATCCTTTTCGTAAATTAAAAACATTTACAGAAATACCTTTATTTGTACAAATCATAGAATTTTGTATTTGTGATAGCAAGTCATATTTAGAGTAATTCGTTTTAACGTAGTAATTATGTTTAGAGTAAATGTTAAACCCCCAGGGTCAGAGCCCAAAATACACCCAAAACACATACCTTGTCCATTTCCGCAATGATTACGTCGATATCGCGTCTTGCTGTTCCCCCCTTCTTTTTGAATACCCTCAATGGCTGGTTGGAGTAATGATCCAGTCGGGACATAAAGGTTGAGAACAGGGGGACTGTGGTGATGAGGGTGAATTCTGCATTTACCTGAAACGTATTAAAACACAAATTCAAGTTAAAACAAAATATGTCAAACTCTGTGGGCTACATCTGGCCGTGGTACAATTATATCCAGTTTGCCTCGATAGTGGAGCTGGCGTGGCCATAATAATAATATTAAGACAGCACTACAGTACCAGTTCTTAATTTTGGCCCTCTCTGTAACTTTGAGTTTGACACCCCTGGAAGGGAACATGAGTTTGCTTTTGGCTAAATGTTTTTAGTTGTAGGTTCAATGTGGGCTATCTGTAACCATTTTATATGGATGTTTGTGTAATGTGCATTGTAGGCCTAATATAGAGCAGAACAACCATATGCATGGATTCTTACGACATTGCCTCCAAACCTTGGTCAATTAAATATTACTCATTTGTTTAAAATTAATACCCTAATACAGTATTTAGACATTAATTACACATATTTAAATTAAATACAGATGATGAAAAATACTTTACCTGGCTCTCAGAAAACAGGGCAGGCCATCTGTTTTTGAACTCTGCTATGAAGGGCATATCTTTAACAACTTCCTGTCTTCTATAGGCAAAGGTTCTTTCCATTTTACTTTTGATTAGCTGTTGGTTGTTCTTCTTTTTCACCTCCAATATCAGTGCTTTCCTTTCTTCCTCAGGCATAACAGACAGACAGCAGCACTTATTTAATAAAGAGCTTAAAAAACAACAAAAACAATATTAGTTTAATACTATAGCCTACTGGAGCTAAAAAAAAACATTAAAAAAGAATATAGCTAGGCCATGTGTTATGTTAAGCTAAAGTTAAATGTCAATAAAAAAGTTTAAAGCTAAATAAAAAAGTTTAAAGCTAAATTACAACTAAACTAAAAAAAACCCCACCAAATTCTCACTATTTCCACTTCTAACACACTTACTATGACAAGGATACATGCTAATGCTGTGTAAATTAAGCTAGCAAGAGATCGTTTTAAAAGGTGTGCATGCTCCTGCCGATCGACTGTCCTGCACAGTTTATCTCCAAACCTAATCAAACACACCTGAAGCAACCAATTAAGGTCTTCAGGATCACTTGAAAATTAAAGGCAGGTGTGTTTGATTAGAATTGGAGATGAACTGTGCAGGACAGTCGATCGGCAGGAGCAGGGTTGGGCACAAGTTTACAGCTAAGCGCAAAAAACATAATCTGTTGTCACAAATGTAAAATTGTAAAATATATTACAAAAAAACATTCTACTTACCAAATAATTTATGGATGATAATGGATTCAAAAGTTGCCCAAGGACAGGTGGAAAATGCTATCATCTTCTCGTGCATCGTGTGCGAGATTGAATGTACGGAAAGCGCTTTGGGACAATCTTCAACCGCTAGTTGGTTTAAAATGATCTGGTTACGTTGGTTTAAATCTGTGACATTTTGTTGACTTGAAATATAATACTATTAATTTAATGCTATGAAACTCGCTTATTTTTACTGCATAAACATAATACTTTTAGTAATTTTACCATAAAACTAGTATTTAAATTAAACTACACCCATGCTTCATTTCTAAGAGTGTACAGTCATCTTTACAAATGGTAAAAATGCAGAAGAGATTGCAAAAAAATTGACAGACGTTATGGTAAAAGTTACATCATGGCTTAATCAGAATTCTCTGAGGTTAAATGTGGCAAAAACAGTTTGTATGTTCTTTTCTAAAGGACATAGATCTGATAAAAAACAGGACATTTTTATTTCAGGAGAAAGAGTACAAGTTGTTTTAGAATGTAAATATCTAGGGGTACATCTGGACTCCTATCTTGGTTTTAAAACTCACGTAAAAAAAGTTAGCAAAAAGATTAAATTTAACTTGGTTAATTTTAGGTTTATTAGAAATTGTTTATCAAATCAGGCAGCAAAGATATATTTCCATTCTATGATTCTTTCTCATGTCACATATTGTTTGACAAGCTGGTAAAACACACATTTGATAGTCCTAAAACCATTAGAATCACTATACAAACAAGCACTAAAAATTTTAGATAAAAAAGAATTTAGTTTTCATCACTGTCACATTTTAAATAAGTATAATCTGTTTAACTGGGAAAATCTTATCAAATTTAAAAAATTTTGTTTAGTTTATAGGATTATGCATGGTTTTGCTGCACCTCCTTTGGCAGATTTTATTAAATCTAAATCTGTTGAAAACAGAATTACAAGAGGTGCAATTAAAGCGGATTGTATAATTCCACATAGGAAAACATCGTTCGGTTAAGCTGTTTTCTCACACAAAGCTTCACATCAGTGGAATACAGTACCTCAAATTAGAGAGTGCTCATCATTTAACTCTTTTAAGCTTAATTTTAAGAAATGGCTTCTACATAACCAACACTGTGAACATTAACGCTGCTCCTCTATTATTATTATTATTATTATTACTAACCTTATTATTAATTTTATTATAGACCTATTCTTTCATACTTAATTAAATTATTTTTAATTTCTTTTTTTTTTTTGGTTTAATTGTGTCTGTATATACATTGTCTTTTTGTATACTTCTAGTTTTATGACTGTTGTATTGCTGTAATTTTTAACTCTTTTTTTTTTCTAGTTAAGAGCCTAATAACATCTGGCAAAGGGACTACCAATGAAAACTAGCCTTTGGGCTAATTTGGGTACATTTACATTTAAGAATGTTTATTAATGTACACTGTCCCTTTTCTAAATAAATAAATAAAATAAAATAAAAAATAAATGTAAGCAATCCACTCTTCAAATAAGCCCTTAGTTGTTCTGTATATTTGTTCTGACAGTGTGAGTGCAAATGTTGAAATTCTGCTCCCCAATAGGCTATGTGCACAACTGTAGTTTCGAACTTCCGCTTTTGTCAGAAGTCGGCGTATCAGTTTCCGGTCTACGACTGGTCACCCGCATCCACTAATAAACAAACAAGATGAGTGCTGCTGTTGTAAGAAAAAAAGAGTTCTTAAACACATCTAAGTTTCTAAGAACTGTAGGTGGATCTAACGTCCGTTTCACACCCGTTTGCAGTGTGTATTGCGGTGCAGGAGCGTGCTGTTAGTGCGTTCACATTATGATGTGTTTGCACAGTCAGTGAATAACTGATCCGCGGCTGTACAACAAAGTACACATACTTAATATTTTTATTTAAAGTCCAAAAGTTATGCTGCAACTTATTTTTAAAAGCAAAAAGATGTGTCAGCATTGCGATTCTTGGTATGCACGTTTAAACACAATTTAAACAATGTAAGTTAGGGCTATTACTCCATGCATTACAAGTTGCTCAAGCAAGAGGTCAAATATTTCCTATATTAAAATCGAAAATAATTTAAATTAAAACTTGAAATTGACAAAAGCAGCCGACTTGCCTTTTCTTTTGCATTTTAATTTTAAAACAATAGATCTTGCATTTCACAAAACTTATTTTTCCACCTCCACGATCGAGATGAGTTCATTCTGTCGCCTGGTTGAAGTAAATTGTAGTTCCCTTTCGTAGTCACTTCGAGTTACGTCAGAAGTGACGGAGATTGGGGGTTTCGCATAGAAAGCCAATCCTCTTCGAGTATTTAAAAACGAGCCAATGGTCTTCCAACTTCCAACTTCCAAAAGACCAACTTCCAAGGTCTTTTCTTGCCTATTCTTGTTTTGTTTCTTGTTTATTTGTTTATTGGACTGGTAAAATGGATTTTGACCCCTGCATGGATGACTATGAGTTGGATTACGCTTTAATAAACACCTACTGCCATACTGCATTTGGATCTACTTACTTTTCCTGTGTGTCCCCGTGACTAATAGGCCCAACGTTGCAATATTACAACATTTCCTTAAAAACTTACTAAAATATATATATATTTTAAAATCCTTCATTATTTGCATCAGAGGCCTCCTCCTACAACAACATCTGACAGGTGAAAACAATTTCTATATTTGGGTCTTACAGGGTTAATGTCATTTCCAGCATGAACTCTTTCAAAAAGAAAATCATGGCCTGGTTATGAGGGTAGCAGAATAGAACCAGGGGCCAGTTACGGTTTTTATTTAAGAAAAATGTTTTTATGGGATGTCATTGATTTTATCACACAACCTGTAAGTGTCTTGACCTGATGTTATGTGTTGAGGACCACTATATAAATAAGTCCTCCTGGACATTAAAATGTTTTTATTCTCGATTGTATTTGATGCCTTTTTTGTTTAATGTGTAAAGGCATTCTTGATACAATTAAATAAATCAAATTAAATCATGACATTGTCACTGCCATGTTACCTCTTTGTTTAAGTAACATTTCTGTTCCCCAAATTATTTTGTAAATGTAGTTGCTGAGTTGAGTAGCTCAGTTGCTGAGTCTTTCCATAGCATGTGGACATCTGTGACCAGCAGATGTCCTCAGTGTGACTCGTAGTGACTCATTCTGCAAAATCATTTGGTGATTTGAAGTGTTTTAAAGCTTAACTTCCATTATTATGCAGCCTGAATCATAATGAAACCATGTTCGTTCATTGGCCACAAGATAACTCTGTATTATCCCTATTGTTTAAAGTGCTATATAAATAGAGGTGACTTGACTATGATAAATGCTCAGCAAAAAGCTAAAAGTTGGGATTGGTTAAATTCTCATTCATATCAATGGTAGTTAATTTGCTCAAACCCTGGCAGGACTTCTCCTAAGAACAACTTTTGAAATTTGCCATCATTGCCAAGCCAGGCCAGTCAAAATAATCACCTAATAACTCTAAAGCCTCAGAAAAAATCTTTTGGAAAAAACACGAGATTTTTAGGGCCCAAGCCCTGAAAGGGGCTTACCATCTGAATAGGGCTATTGTTTTCCTTAGGATACATTTTTTTAAAAATTTTCGAACGACTATTCGGCACTTTTGGGGCTCTTAACGTGCTCAAACTCTTGAAACTGCACACGGGTCAGAAACTGCGGCCATCGGGGCCAGGCTGAAGCTGGTACCCAGGCGTGGCAGGGGGGCTCAACAACGCCCCCTGGAACAGGGTCTACAAACTTGGTCCATAAATCAAACACACTTGCATGTAATATGAAACTCGGTACACTTATAGATCTCATCGGGGCAAACAACTTTTGCGCTCTAATTTTTACGCCAGCCAAACAGGAAGTCGGTTATTTAGGGTTGTTTGGAAAACGTATGCAATGGATTTTGAAATACTCCTCCTAGAGAATTAAAAAAAATGCAACAAAACTCAGTCAGCATGAAGTCAAGATATTGAGGATGAAAAATTGCCTGCAGATTTTTGATACCTCATCCGTAGATGATTTAGCTGTGGCGAGGAAATGAAATTATGGCATGAAAAGAGAAACAGGAAGTGTTATAACTTCTTTATACATTAACTGATCTTGGTGAAACTTCCACAGTGTGTTCGTTGTAAGAGGCCAATCACATGGATGTGACTATTGTGAGTCAAAGTTATAGTGCCACCAACTGGCAGCAGGAAGTGTCACTATCAAAATGCTTTGAAATCACCCTCTTATTTTTATCCGATTTGCTTCAAACTTTATGTGTATAATGTAAACACACGGCAGATGTAGACCTGTAAAAAGATTATTGATTTCTTAGATACTGTTTCCGTGGAAATGCATCAAACTTTAATATTCTTCTTGAAATTGCTTGAAACTCAACAGATACATTACACTTTTAGCCAGTAGACGTGCAAAGTTTCAGAAATGGGCGTGGTGAGGGCTCAGTAGCGCCACCTTCTGTCAAAAGTGGGGGGATTAGTTTTATCTACAGTAACACGTACGTATATTGTACAATAACCGAGCAACAATATTGTCGAACAACTTTCTAATTTACAGTCATTAGCTCCAACCAACAGAAAGTCCGATATTTTGGTTTGAATATGGTGAGAGTCTCTCTGAGCCTCTGTCCCTGTATGGCAAGCCCTTTAACATTTAAACGCTAAGTTTGACTATCCAGAATTACAGTTTTTCTCGATTGTTTACACACATTTCCTGCAAGTATGCCTCATACTCTTAGAACTCTACACACAAATCTAAAAACACACACACAATCGGCAAAACCCCTCGATTCTAGTGCAAAATGAAACTTTACATTCAAAACAATGTTATATATTCTCAAAATGGTATTTTGTTTTCAAATGACACACACAATCCATCATATGAATAGACATTTATAAGAACCAGTTGAACAGTGATGTGCTCAATGTAAAACACTTTGATCAATGTAAAACACTTCTTATACATTCATCATAATGACTTAGGCCTTTTTTGTTCAGAATTACACTTACTACAGACATTACATACATAAGTGTGTTGTAAAATATTTGAGAATATTGTTTGTATACCCAGAACACACAAATACACGGTCACAGTGTTTTGATATGCACATTATTTTGAAAAGTCATCTAAAAAGTCAGCAAAACATTGGTCTTGTACGGCGGAGAAAAAGAGAACAGCCTTTGTTGGCACTATAGACACAAGCGCTTAAAACCGTACCTCATATCTCGAGAAATGTCTTCAAACACAGATTTATTTCTGTAACAACCCTGCATTCATGCCAGCACTGTTCACCCCACATTTCTCCACTGTGTGTATCCTTCGTCCTCCATCGCGCCTATAGAGGGAATGCATTGACGTCACTTTCCCGCCGGAACAACCCCCCTCAGCCTGACTGAGTGACAAAAGATCTGCTGCGTGACTGGATTTAATAGGGGAAACTGCGAAAATGCGACTAAAACGAGCAATTTGATCAATTTAAACTTAATGTTGGACTCAATATAGTGTTCCTTACAACTTACTAAAGATCCAGTGATCCATGGATATTGACATGCAGCCAGGAATCGTGTTGCCTGACATTTATGTTTGCCTGATTTCGTCACCGGGGAAATAAAAGCAATATAGACCTAAACATAAAGCAAATTTGCCTGTGAACGTTTATATAACTACAATATAGGTAGGTCTAAATCCGGGTGATCACTTATATCAGTGTTATATATAGCCTACATACATCATCATATCGTCCAGCCCTAAAACTTTATCGTTTTTTTTGGTCGGTGTTTATTAAAAAAACATCCAATAATGCAGAATATGCAATGATAAATATTTAATTGATGAGTTGTTAATATATATAGCAATACAAAATATATAGGTATGGTTTTACCATAGACTGTACAAAATATGGACAAAGCGTCTGCGACGTCACCCATAGACTTATATTGATATTAATATACATATACAATATACATTATTGGATAACAAAAAAAGATGCATTGTGATTGGCATTTAGAGACATTCTGAACTCTATTGGAGTTAGACACGTCAGGACCTACTCATTGTCATAATCATATTAGATCTAATAATATCAAATTGAATCAATGTTGATGCCGTTGAAATTCTGCAACGGATCGATGTCATCTCAGATCATTATCTAGTCTTGTGTATACTTAATTTAGCCAAGGCTGCAAAGCTGAATATGTATGATCTACTGTATCACTTCTTTATTAACAATATTCCTGATCAGTTTCATCTCCTCAGCATCGCAGATAGCTTAGAAGAAATCAATATTGCGACAGAAACATATGACTTTCTCTTTTCCAGCACTTTAGACACATTTGCTCCTTTGCGCTTAAAGAAGATTAAAGAAAATAGTCAATGCCATGGTACAACGAGCACACTCAGGCCCTTAAATTAATTTTAACATTCAGTGTTTTCAAAGCTATTTTAACTTTTTACAATTCTCTGTTTGATTTGGTTGAAACCATTTTGTGATTACAGTTGTAAATGTGTGGATATGATGAATCAGATGTGCTATAAGACAACAGCTGCTGAAGTCGTGCCTTCTGAAGCTCCAACATGGAAATCCGTTGATTCTGTCGATTAACTTCCTGTATATAAAATCAACACATGTTATGCTGAATCTGATACTGCACAGCAGAAACAAAAACAACAAAAATACCACTATTATTATCAATACCTTGACCAGTGTGGCATTGCTCCACCGGAGGTCCCAATCTGAACCTCCAGTCTCTTCTGGGGCCAGATTATTCCAGATACAGGAGTCGCTCATCAAACTACCCATACTCCCGTTAACACGCTGCATACAGGACCGCAGAGCACAGGAGCAATGGCCCTGTCAGGTATAGGTTCATTATTTACACATTTCGGACAGTAATGTCAAAAATGAAAATCAAATATATTACAAATAAAAAAAGTTTAGTATAGTTTTATTTAAAATATTTTCTTCTTACAATGTAAATGCATTTAAATTCTTCATATTTTCAAAGAGAGGAAAGAAGTGAATCACAGTCTCTATATTATTTTAAGGCATGTGATTGGTTGTTCGCTACTGACTTCATCTTTTCATGTGCAGACACTTATCAAACTCAAAACTAATCCTATAATCATATAAGTTTGTTTAACTACCATCATGATACAAGCCTCAGTTTTGTATTCTTTTCACTTGAAGTGACATACAATCACAATTACAGAAATGGGAAAGACGATCTTCTGTGTTGGCTTGTGATGGCAACATTAAGTACCCTCTGGTTGATGCCAAAATGAAACCATTATTTGGGGGGAAAAAAACTTTGTATTCATTGATAGCCATTCAACCTCAGATAATAAAGTTTTTTTTAAGAAACATCAATTTCATAGTAGTACTCTGATAGTAGATAACAGTTACACCAGATCCACAGCACCACACATTTTGATTTTTTTTTTAACCTAAATAGAATGTTTTATGTCTGTAAAGAAAACTCTCCTGGCTAATCAAAACAAGCCTTAGAAATCTGACTTTTGGGAAAAATATGTTAGATGGGGGTTTAGTTCTATTTTTTTTTCTAAGGCCCCGTCCACACTACTGTGTTTTTGTTTAAAAACGGAGACCTTTTGCTATGTTTGCACCTCCGGTCCAGACTAAAACGCAGTAGGGGTTCAGGAAGTAGCTGCCGTTGACAGCCGGAAGCCCTACCAAATTAGGAGCGACCTGCCAGGTCGTGGCAGCCAATCAGTATCCTCCAATGTAGCAGCAACCAATCACATGTACCTTAAAGTTAAAGGGTTGGTTCACCCAAAAATGAAAATTAAGTCATTAATTACTCACCCCCATGCTGTTCCAACCCCGTAAGACCTTCGTTCATCTTCGGAACACAAATAAAGGTATTTTTGATTGAATCTGAGAGCTAGATCAGTCCTACATAGACTGCCTAAGGGACTGGCTCTTGACGGCCCATAAAGTCATTAAAGAAAATGTTTAAATATTCCATGTGCCTACAGCGGCTCAATTATAAGTTTATCAAGCGACGAGACTACTTTTTGTGCGAAAAAAACATAAATAACGACTTTATTCCACTATTCCATTACTTCCTTATGGGTGCATGCGCGAGATCTGAGACGAGGACGTTCTCATTCGTCTACTTCTTGTTACCGGCTGCTCACCGCTTAGGAGTTTTACCGCCACCTACCGCATAAAATGATGATCCATATATAAGGCGCTCCGGATTATAAGGAACACTGTCGTTTTTTGAGAAGATTAAAGGCTTTTAAATGCACCTTATAGTGCGGAAAATACGCAAATTGAAAAGCGTATGTACAGCGCGCATCTTCCTCTGCTTGTAAACAGAAAGTTTTGCGCTTCCAGCTATATCAGCACATCATCTTATACGGTAGGGGGCGGTAAAACTCCTAAGCCGTGAGCAGCCGGTAACAAGAAGTAGACGAATGAGAACGTCCTCGTCTCAGTTCTCGCGCATGCGCCCATAAGGAAGTAATGGAATAGTGGAATAAAGTCGTTATTTATGTTTTTTTCGCACAAAAAGTAGTCTCGTCGCTTGATAAACTTATAATTGAGCCGCTGTAGGCACATGGAATATTTAAACATTTTCTTTAATGACTTTATGGGCCGTCAAGAGCCAGTCCCTTAGGCAGTCTATGTAGGACTGATCTAGCTCTCAGATTCAATCAAAAATATCTTTATTTGTGTTCCAAAGATGAACGAAGGTCTTACGGGGTTGGTACAGCATGGGGGTGAGTAATTAATGACTTAATTTTTATTTTTGGGTGAACTAACCCTTTAAGAGACAGCAGGCCCGCGAGTTTTCAGTAATGGCGGCGGCTTTTGGCTTGGTAAGTTCGTAAATGAATCAGATTAATAAATAATTGTTGCTCTATAAATTGGATTTTAACTTTTTAGAGACAGTGTATCTGTGCCTGCTTTAGTTTAATAAGCTAGTTCAGGTGTGCTCAATCCTGCTCCTGCCGATCGAAAGATTTAATTAGCTGGTTTTAAGTCTACCATGTATGGTTATGTTTTTATGGCTTATATCTCAACTGTTAATGGAGAAATTGTATTGAATTTTTACTTCCAGCACCGGCTGTGGGCGGGACTGTGATGCTCTCTATAGAGCCCTTTGTTGTGTTGCGGGTTTATGTACATTTTAAGGGTCTGTGAGTGTCACTAGCCCAGGAGGAAGGTTGTGTAGTCCCTACCATTTGTTTGTTGTAGTCCTTTAAATGATTTCTATATAAAGAGAATTTCCATTAGCTTTGATCGTCATAACTTATCATATTTCATATGTTTATGCTCAATCAGCAACATTACACTAAAGTTAGAAAAGTTAAATCATAATCAACCACCCCTTTAAAATGTGTTCTCTGTTTGACAGTATGCACTGTACATGGTGTTTAAATGGGAGTTTGACTTTACCCAGGTAAGCACTATCCCGTCTCTTAATATTTTTAGGAAAGGTATTACTTTTGGACATTTTAAACATCCATTTCAAAATTAATCTTTTGCTTTTCAGAATGATATGGCCCATAACAGGCGGTGGTGGGTGAATCTGATACTGTCAAAAATCACACATGGAAGGTATAGATAGTTTTTTATATTGTTTCCAAAATAGTTTTTATTTACCTATTCTAAGTAATGTTTGGTAATGAAATGCATGTTGTTTTTGTTTTTAGAAAGAGGAAGCGCACATCAGCCATGCCAGTCAGTGAAGAGACAGAACAAGAGGAGGCAGGACAAGTACCGAACATCGAAATCTTGATGGTAGTAGTACATTCAATATGACAGAAGCAAAGATTTAACAGATTTCAAAGCCTTTATTATCTCACAAACTATCATAGTAGCTTTATGGCATATTATTGTTGAATTAAATGTTTTCAGGTATTACCTGCACCCATAGGATGCATAATTTGCACCAATGGAGGTTAGGTCATGGTGTTTGGAAATGGTAGTATTCATTTTTTTTGTTTTGTTTTTTGTAATACCCAATAGTTGCCGGACGCTGTCCTGTCTGAAATCCACGTGGTCCTTGAGGAGGGGGATTCTGGATTGTTGAATCTGTCTTTAGTTTGTTCTAAATTCAGAAGTCTGGTGGATACAGACTCATTTAGGAGGAGGGCACACTTCTGCTGGCTTGACAGTATGTATTTACTTTTACACATTTGATTTAAATGTGGTTTAAATGGTAACTGAGAAATGTATTGGTAGCCTATGTCAACATGTCTTCAATAATTCCCTTTTTAATCGTGTTCATTTTTATGCTCCTCAAATTGAAATATTCAGGTGTAACAAATTGGAGAGGGAAGACTTGTCAAGAGTATTATCAGATGTACACACTGCAGCCCTGCAGACACTGCAATGACATTTACAAGAACTGCTTACCAGGTGTATCAATTATGAAAAATGTGCTTAATGACAAAATGGAATTAGAATAGTCATTCATGTGGCTGCATCCATGTGTCCTGTTATTACGGTAATTTGGATATTAATGTCACAATTTTCTTATGAATCCTCTAGGTTATGTTGGAAGAGGAAAACGAGGAGAAATCCAAGGCTTTTACTCGGAAAACACCCATCCAGGGTTTTGCCGTGATTGGTGTCAGCTGCTGGAGAGTGAAAATTCATTCACTCTTCCAGGTCCAGTCTAAAAGCCTACTTAACTATCCAACTCGTCTAACTGCGTAGGACATATAGGTAACACTTTACAATAAGGTTTGTTAGTTAACATTAGTTAACTACAGCATTTGTTAATCTTTGTTAATGTTATTTTCAACATTTACTAATACTTGATTAGAATCTTGTTAACATTAGTTAATGCACCGTGAACTAACATGAACAAACAATGAACAGCTGTATTTTCATGAACTAACATTAACAAAGATTAACAAATGCCGTAACAAATGTATTGCTCATGGTTAGTGCATGTTAGTAAATACATTAACTAATGTTAACTAATGAACCTTATTGTAAAGTGTTACCGACATATAAGATCGGTTCCAACCAGCACACAGCTTGTTCCGCCTGCTTCAATCGAGTAGGAGGTACAGCCTCTTCTCAGGCAGTTAGACTGCTGAATAAGCACCATCCCCGGCTACCTCTTCTCACCTAATCCACTCACTTAACACTACCCAACAACTACAATAACCATGAACTGGACTTTGCATTGTTGCAGCTGCACAACACAATTATACACATTTTCTGGTTCATAGTGACTGTTTGCCTTATCCCTTGTTTTTGTCGCTTTACCCGTTTCCTTGCTATTGTTGATCTCACTAATCTGTCTATTATGCATATTATCAAACATTGCAATAATTGTGACTGGACTTTGCATCGCTGCAGCACATTCAAGTATACAACATATTTTTCTGGTTACTATTGATTCTCTGCCTCATACACTTTTTTTTTTTTTAATCTTATTATTCCTGTTTGATATCTGCCGCTGTGCCTTGTTACAAAATATGCTCTTGTTGATCTTATTCCTCATAAATTGCACTGTCGACTGATGCCCTAATGTAATTTTGTTGTAACACTGCAATGACAATAAATTGTTAGGATGATCTTTAACTAAAATTATTTCCTTTTAACTTTGCTAATCTAATAGAAGAGCTCAAGTATGAGAAACACCCTCATCAGTCTATTTTCTGCTGACCAGGTTACCTTATGGGATAGGATTAACAGAATTATACTTTTGTATTTCTTTAAAGAATAAATTGAACATTGTACTACTTTCTGAGGAGGGAGTGTTTTATCAGTTTGTTTTGGTAGTTTGTCCTGATAATGGTGAGCCTAAGCCCTCTATAACCTTGGAAGAACTGTGTGTGTGTGTGTGTGTGTGTGTGTGTGTTGAATGCAGGTCTTGTGATATGCAACAACAGACCATGAGATGCATTTCTACGACTTCCAAGGTCATCGCCGAACCAAGTTTTGGACTCTGACAATTATCTTGATTAATGTTGACTTGAGCACCTATCTATACATAAGTGTAGAATTGTTTAGACCATCTCCTTGTGAGATTTTTGATGCCTGGCTCTACCGATGAAACTGCAAACTATTCTTCAGTAAATGTTTACTTATTTGATTGAATCTCATGACTCCTAGTCGTTCATCATATCCTGGGTCCTTTAAACTGTTATCCTCTAACACTAGAAACATGGTATATCTTGTTAAACCATGCTATAACATTATACAACTTTTTGGCTAGGCTTTTTCAAGCCAGTTTTATCGGAATTTTACTGTCTTGTTCATGACTGCTGATCATTCTGATTTCAGAACAAATATCAAGCCTATTAAAAAAGTTACAGCTGCTTAATAAACAAATACAAGAATGTTTTAAGTACTGCAAGTGTAAAACTGAACTTAATGATAGCAAAATATGATCTTAAAGGTCATTGAGACAATGTTCTTTTTATATTTTAGACAGGACTTTCATTACGTTTAATGAATGTTTATGTACATAGGAATGAATGCACATATATTTCATTATTTAACAAACATGTATAGTCATAAGTTATATTACACATACAAATGCATAATTTCAAGTGTAGCTTTGTGTTTCTTATGTCTATGATGTTTGTAACTTGAATTTAAACGAATAATATAAAATAATAATTACTACTTAAAGTATTTTATGTAAATAGTTACTAAAATTATACAAAATTAATGTATAATTTTATAATTATAATAAGTTAAAACCGGCATACACCTCCGATTTCCGGTTATTAGCAGCAGCTGACATCTGGTTTTATTGGCAGGTACGGTCAGCTGTCAACGGCAGCTACTTCCTGCAGCCAGCTGCCGATTTTTCGCTGAACCCCCTCTCCTAAAACGGAAAAAACGAAGACCTAAAACGGAGAAGTTTTAGAAACGCTGCAGCTCCGTTTTGCGTTTTGAATCTCCGGAGGGTGTTTTAGTGAAGACGGGACAAAACAGATGACTTTAGAAATGATAACGCAGAGGCTCACGCTCGGCTCTATGATTGGGTGTCATCAGTCATGACGTGTCCTTCCCTGATTCGTCAGCCACCGTTTTCACCGCCCAGTGTTGGTGAATGGTCACGTGATCCGTGTTTTCAGTCAATTTAATGTGTCAATGTGATCAATTCTAATACACAGATAAAATGCTGGTGTGGACGGAGACCGTATTCGTTTTAATTCTCCGTTTTTTAACAAAAACGTAGTAGTGTGGATGGGGCCTAAGTTGGTTGTAAATGTTTAGTGGTTATGCTTCCAAATTAAATTGCATTTGTATATGAAGAGTTCAGATGCAAAAGCCTCTAAATGCCATTTGAAATTTTCTTCTAAAATGACCATTTTTATCAAGCTTGTATATTTAAGTTCAGTAATTTCACTTGAATGACAATTAATAGGTAATTATCATTGCCATTTAAGTGAAATTACTAAACTTAAATACACAAGCTTGATAAAAATGATCATTTTAGAAGAAAATTTCAAATGGCACTTAGAGGCTTTTGCATCTGAACTCTTCATATATATTCTAAAAAGCCATAGAGGGTTTTGAGATTTAGAAATGTGCAGGGTTTGAATTAAAGTCTTGTAGGAACAGGCCTCTAGGTGTATACATCGGTAACACACTGCAACTAAATGTCAACTTATACTAACCCTAAACCTGTTTTTAACTGACTGCTTTACTCAGGTGTGTTTTGTGACGGAACGTACCTCTCCTTCCATGTCTCCCGTAAAGCTAATGTGCCTTTGTAAATTCAGCTGCAGGCGATTCTGGTACCACAGTTGTGTTTGTTCCACAACCTGTAGTCCAGCCCACAGGACATCCTTCTGTCTTTCCAGATCTCTACGTCTCTTCAGCTGAAAGAAATACCTTCATTTAGCAAAACAGCATAAATATTCACCTCACCTCACACTACAGTATCAACACACATTTAGCACATTAAATAGACAGAATAAAGCATTACGACTAGAGCGTTTATTGGAAAATATTTCACAAACAATTGTTTGTGATATTGATAATCTGATCAATCATCTGATATTTGGTCATTTTGAGATTATTGCATTGGTCGAGAACCTGGCTGTTCGGCAGTAAAAACAGTTGCAGAAAAAAACTAAATTCTTACTTATACCTCCCTGGATGTGAAGTTTATTTTTTTGTTGTTTATTTACATTCTTTGTAATGTGATGTATATTGTTTATTGTGTGCAGTTCTCTCTCTTTCTCTGTGCATCACACGTGCTTAATGGGCTCTATGCACGGCGTTATTTCCGGTGAAGGATTAAGGATGCTCGATAACTTCCGCCGATCATAGAGTCCAATGCAATACCGAGAATTTATATTGAATTTTATACTCCATGGTTATACTAATGAAACGTTAGTCACAAAAACAGATAAAACAGACACCCCTCGTTGTGTTTATGCTTCTTTTTAAAATTATATTAAATAAACATAACTATATATAAAATTACATCTAAACGTATGTACGTTTCGTTTCAAAGACGGGAGGACAGTAAATATTGAAGACTCTGCCATAATCCCGTTTTCTCCGGTTTTCCTCCGCTTTAATCTACACAACCGGAAATGGACGAGCATCCTTACGTCAAATGCGGAACTTATGCGTGCATATAGCCCATTGGAATCAGCTGCGGAAGATTGCGTTGAATGCTCAAATGCTGGGAAAGACAGCAGTGATGGAGTGATTATTATTCCCGTTCTGTCCTCCGTCTCCTGCCCCAGACATCCAGTTATTGTTGTAGTGTTGGTAGCTGTTGGCTTGTAGCTGTTAGACATATTTCAAGAGTTATCATGAGTTGCAGTGTTTTCACTGGCCCCTAAAGATCAAAAGACTGTACACTTTTTGTTACTTTTGTATGTTAAGCTTTCATTTCTGTGATTGAGATATTTTTCCTTGTTTCTTTGTAACGAATATTTATTTTGGAAACTGATGGGAGGAGGTTACTATTTGAAATCTCTTTTTTTCTCTGATAGGTAAGTTTCATCCATTTATCCAGATTAATTTTTGTTTATTATTTTGGCCTGAACCTCTCCTGAAGATCCACACAATTGTTCTGCGACGATACTCTTGTCCTGTAACAGCCCATTCTCACCCCCAAGGCGTCACCTAACTGACGCCTTGGGAAGCATTTTGACCATGCTTCAATATCTGACGCTTTAGGCGCCCTTTAGCGTCAGTTAGATGACGCCCTAGGATCGCGTGTAACCCTACCCCCACCCCAGACCTAAACCTAACCGCGTCATCTAACAGACGCTTTCCTTTAGCGTCAGTTAAATGACGCCGTAGGATCGCGTCATGTAACTGCCGCTAAAGGGCGCCTAAAACGTCAAATATTGAAGCATGGTCAAAGGTGACGCCTTGGGGTGAGAATGCGTTGCCTGTAATGATTGTCTGTGAGCTTGGACGGGACAAGGGACGCAGCTGTTAAAAAATATAGTTCCTTAGTTTCTTTTTATCCTTGTCACTGACATCCCCAACCCTAGACTGGGGAGGATTGGACACTTTTGTATCTAACTTACAATTTTATTTGAGATTTGCCACCCTGCTTTAACAACTGCTTAGCAACTCCCTATCAGTTATAGATTAGAGTCTCACGTATCCACACCTTCACGGTCGAAGATGCCGTCCGACTGACATGTAAAGCCACAAATTTGTTTTAAAGCCACAGTTTGTTTTGTTCAAGTTTGTTCTCTACCATAACAGACTGGTGTGTAAAATTTCTGGATGTCTTTTACAGAGTCTATGCCATGAACTTCACATATAAAATGTGAAATGAAATGTTTAGTTGACCATGATAAATGTTCATTGTCACAGCTGTAAACATGAAGGCTTTTTTATTCCATGAGTCACGTCTTTGTTTCCAAATGGACTGTTAAAGAACACACATCTTATGGAGATCCTGTGGAATTGAACCAATCATATAACAACTTTAAAACTCCAGGGCTGCGTCTGAAAACTCAGGCAGCCTTAACAGCCAATGACTTTGCAGGCAGCTTTTGTGCACGATACCTCAGACAGACAGACTTCTGAGGCAGTTTAAGAGTTTAATAATCTACAGCAAAACAGTGTGAGTTTTGGTGAAAACTAAGCAAACATAATTACAACAACAGAAAATTGCTACAAGTGAAAAACGGGCTATTATTAATTTTTGGGTGAACTATCCCTTTAATTTTTTGTACGGATCCCTGACGTGTTTACAATTTTGTGTGTGCCTCAGACATCTGAGGCTGGGACTATCAGTTTCCTTGCAGGCACTTAGACGTCTAGCAACCAAATAATTTTGACAAATGCAATCCAACTTAGCAATGCCCTATAGAAACCAGAACACTTCAGCAACCATTAAAGTTGCACATGCTTAGCAACAACGGACAACACCTTGGCAAGTATTTAAAATACAAGTACATGGACTACATAGTTCTCATTTTTTTCTCAGCCATCTAACCTTCTAACCTCGTTTCAGCCTGCCCAAGTATGCAAACTACACAAGTCTTAAACTTTCAGGCTGTGAATACAAGGCTTTGGCAAATTTACATTCAACATTTTTCTTTGCGATCTTTCTTTTTTAAGTTTAATCACAAGACTGTCCTGCTTTTTCCACGAGGAGGTTTATATGATTTGCTCCCTTTTATGAACTGTCCCATCCCATCTGAGGAACACCCCCATCCCAGTTCCCACCCTCCCATGCACCCCCAGCCCCCGCCCCCAGTCTCTTACCCAGTGGAAGCAGTGCAGAGCATCAGGACTGTAGAGGCTGTTCTGGAGAGGGATGATTTGGACGGTATAAGAGTCATCACATGCCATATGTATGAACGGCGTCAAGATATAAACACAAGACAAATATCCTGGAGAAAGAGAAGAAACTGAAAAATACAAAGCCTTGTGAGATTGAGCGAAAGAGGGAGGGACAGAGGGAGGAACAGAGGGAGGAACAGATGAAATGCAAATAGATATTCAGGGAAATTTCTAACGAAGCTATATGAACAGCATTTCCAGTTGTCCTGGGTGCATTACTCACACAACAAATCCAAACCAATAAACATCTAATTGCACCTACAGATAATAACAGAGACCAGATTTTGTCGCTCAGCAAATAACAGTCAATAACAAAACCTGATCAGTCAGTTGAACAGTCCTCCCATCATTTTGCATTCCTGTTTCAACATGTTAGGGAATGTGACTGAACTTGGTCTGAGATAATAACATGCGTGTTAACACAACTACTTGAAAATAAACCAATAATGTAATATCAAGGGTGTTGACAAAAACTGAGTGTTTGGACCACATTTATAAAGAAACTGAATTTGCATTGGTTGCAGAAGACTTGAAATAGAAAACATGACACAAGTTAATTATTTAAGTATATGGTTTTATTATAAAATATTACTCCTCATACTACTTTAAATCTCAATACAAAATAGACCAACCCTAGTGAAAAAAGTATACTTTATTGTATTTGAAATATATTCCCTTTTTTAACAGTACATTGCAAATATACTAAAAAAAAAATACTATCTTTAAATACATTAAAAGTGTATCATGCTTTTTACCTATTTTCACAATACAACTTTTAACACACTTAAAAATAATTGTACTTTAGAATATTTTCTAAAAGTATATTGAAAATCAAGCATACTTTTAACATATTTCTAAAAGTGCACTATACATTGGTTACAAATATATGCTTTGTTACACTTTTAAGAAATAAGCTCAACACAAGTATACTTTTAATATATTTCTAAGAAGTACACTAGAAGTGCATTGGTTATAAATACATGCTTAATTATATTTTTAAGAAATATGGTAAACACAAGCATACTTTTAGTGAATTTTTAGTGCATTTAAAGAAAACATACTTATGTTGCTCTTACTTACAATACATTTCTGGAGTACTTTGTGTAAGAACATAGCAAAATTATTAAGCTTTACTTTGTTAAATTATTGCATTTTTTAAGTGTATTTCTTCATGTTTGCAATTCACTTAGGCTACTTGCTACTTCAGAAAGTAATAAAACATATGATAAATGTGTTGAAAGGCTATTTAAAACATTTTTTAATAAAGTGTACATGCTCTGCACAAAAGGCTAATTGTGATTTAAGTATTTTTAATAAATGTATACAAAGTCACAGAGAGGTCCAACGTAAACATCAATCCAATTTTATACCAACATCACACCATATGAACACAAGAAAATTTGTTCTACTGGACAGGAAGTTCAGCTACTGGATTGTGATGTCACAAGTACAGCCAAGTAAACACTGTCTATATTGCATCGCCAAAAAAATAATTTCACTGCTTTAATACATTATATCATAATCAGTGATCAAAAACTCTTAACATATCATTGTTAATTTTAGGCATAAATAAAGCTTAACAACAACAATTGGCATTGACATCAGTAAAGCTGCAGAAGTAGTTCCCCAGGAGTCAGTTTTAGTCTCTTTCCATATTGTTTGGAAGTGGAATGACATACAGTTTGTCCTTAGACCTAATCAGTACACATTTACGTTTGAGTGATTGCGGAGGGACAGCAAACACATTATTGGTGTGAGACACTTCATATATAAATGTTGAGGATATATTTAGCTGAGCATCTCTACACAACTTTCCTCCACTCTTGGCAAGCTCTTTAACTAAAACACAAAATCTGTTGTTGGTGGATGCAGTAGATGCCCTGTCCTCACACGTAAAATCCACCAGGGTCATAACTGAATTGACAACTGAATTGTTTCTCTTTTTAAGAGTTGTGCTCCTGCAGGAATGATAAAGAACTCCGCTACAAGTGAAACGGTCATAAAATAAACCCGAATTAACGGTGTCACCAGTAAAGTCTTCAATAGCCATCCTCTGCAGGACAGATGTGGTACTTTTCTTCGGGCAACCAAAACCTCTGATATTATCTTGAAACTTCTTTGACTTCTGTCTTAAGGCAGATCTCTTTTGGAGTTTGTCAAAAAATGTTCTTATGTTTTCATTAGCATTTGCCATTGTAGTCCCTGCTTTTGCTGAGAGTGCCCTCCACCTGAGGAATCTCTTAACTATTTGATCTAGCACATGCGTTGTTCCGTTGAAAAACTTTAGCAATGTTCCATTAAAAGATTCAAACGGAAATGTGGATGTTGCCCACAGCGGCCCCCAGTTTCGCACACTTGTTGCTAAGTGCATTAATAAATGCTCATTGAAAGAAACATTTTTTAGCACCATAAAGTTTCTCAAAGTTACGCACAAACTTTCGAAGAGCTCGTTCTGCCATATCCACATGGTTTGCTTTGATGGCATCATGAAGAAGAGTGTGCATTGAAAAAACTAATAAAAAAAGATGATTCCAGTATTTCTTTTTCAAAATACCACTCAAAACAGGCAAAGCATAAAACAACAAAAAAGACCTCCATTCAGATGCTTTCCAGAATTTTCGGTCTTTCAATGATCTTGGGGCCCTTGTGACTTCCAAAGGTGGGTTAATGGCCTTGAGTGTCACGGTAGACGTTTTCTCTGTTTCCTCCTAGTCTTGTGTTTTTGTTGTTGTATGAATGCACGTGTGTGAGAGGTGTGTCTGTATGACATCACCTGATCCGCTCCAGCTGTTCATCATCACATCACCAGCTGCAGTTGATCATCACCACTCTATTTATACTCACCGCTGTTTTTTCATCCTTGTCAGATCGTTGTTTAAGGTGGTTCGTGTTGGTGTACCGGTGTCGAGTTCCTGCCTTGTGTTCCCGTGTTGTCGTCTGAATTCCAGTATTCATCGTTCGTCTCTTCACCGTGTCTTCACTTCACCTCACCACGGATACTGACCATCTTGTCCCTGCGTCACTGTCTCCACCTGTTTGCACTGCCGACTCTGTGAGACTTTAATAAACTGTCAACTTGCTCTTGCTTCCTGTCATTCGTTTATATCCCGTGACAGAACGATCTGACCCGAAGATGGAAGCAGCGAGTTCGCCGCAGAGATCAATGGAAGAATTTATTCATCACAGCACCAGGAGAATGGATGCCCAGCAGAGAGAGATCAGCGATACAGGTCGCGCAGTGCAAGCCTTGGTGACGCAGGTGTCCGAGCTCACCCAGCATATCCAACGGCTTCAGGTTCCCACTGCGCCGCCCACACCGACCGTTCCCCCCACAGTCCCAGAGAGACCCGTGATGACGGAGCCCCGCTTGCCGGTACCGGAACACTATTCTGGTGAACCGGCATTTTGCCGAGCATTTCTGACCCGTTGCTCGATGCATTTTGCTCTGCAACCACGCACATTCGAGACGGAACAGGCTAAAGTGGTGTTTGTACTAACATTGCTGACAGGAAAAGCAGCGCTCTGGGGGACGGCGGTGTGAGAGAAACAAAATCCATGCTGCGTCTCGTTCCAGACCCTCTCCGACGAGATGAAGAAGGTTTTTGACCGGGCGGTCTCGGGTAGAGAAGCAGCCAGAACCTTGACGGAATTACGTCAAGGAGAAAGATCGGTTTCAGACTTTTCCATAGAATTCCGGACTTTGGCGGCGGAGTGCGGCTGGAACGAGGAGGCGCAGTGGGATATGTTCCTGCATGGGCTGGCTGACCACGTCCAGAGAGAGATCTACGCCCTGGATCTTCCTACCACACTGAACGGACTGATAGATCTTGCTCTGTGGGTAGACGCTCGGCTATCCAGGGTCGAACGCCGAGCTCCGTCCACCCGTACCTTCGGAGGAGTCGACGTTCCCAGATCCAGCGGCAGGGACGTGGTCAGCCCCGTCTTCGATCCCGAACCCATGCAGGTGGGTCGAGCTCGGCTTTCCCGGGAGGAAAGGGAGAGGCGGAGGTCCCAGGGCCTCTGCCTGTATTGTGGAGGAGCGGGACATTATGCTTACAACTGCCCGGTAAAAGGCCAAGCCCGATAGTAAACTTGAGGCTACTATCGGGTGGGATCTCCGCCAGGAAGACCTCATCGACTACATCTACCTCCACACTCCTCCCGGTTAGATTAAGATGGTCAGTTCACCAGCACGATTGTTTTGCACTGTTGGACTCCGGGGCGGAAGGTAATTTTATGGACTATAATTTTGCACATACATTTCAGATTCCCCTCCAACCTCTCAACCACCAGATTTCTGTTCATGCATTAAACGGTCAGAAACTTCCCACCATTTCTCACACCACCGAAGACATCACATTGATTACATCTGGCAACCACACTGAGACTATTTCTTTTTTTATTTTGGACTCTCCTTTGGCACCCGTTGTACTTGGACATCCCTGGCTGATCAAACATAACCCCCGTGTGGACTGGATTAATAAGGCTGTGCTGGAGTGGAATAAGGAATGTCATAAGTCTTGTCTTGTGTCTGCGTGTTCGTCTGTACCTGTTTCTGTGTTACAGGAGGAGGCAGGGGATTTGTCTAACGTGCCCGCCGAGTATCTAGACCTGAAGGAAGTGTTCAGTAAGTCTCGCGCTGCTTCTCTCCCTCCGCATCGTCCCTATGACTGTGCTATAGATTTACTGCCAGGTAAGTCTCCGCCTAAAGGCAAGTTATATTCACTTTCGATTCCTGAAAGAGAGGCCATGGAGAAATATATTTCTGATTCTCTAGCAGCCAAGTTCATTCGCCCTTCCTCTTCTCCTGCGGGGGCGGGGTTCTTTTTTGTGGGGAAGAAGGATGGATCGCTGCGACCTTGCATTGATTACCGAGGGTTGAATAACATCACGGTAAAGAATACCTATCCTTTGCCGCTGATGTCTTCAGCCTTCGAGAGGTTGCAGGGAGCATCTATCTTCACAAAATTGGACTTACGTAACGCTTATCATTTGGTTCGCATCAGGGAGGGAGATGAGTGGAAAACTGCTTTTAACACCCCTAGGGGGCACTTTGAATATTTGGTAATGCCATTCGGATTATCCAACTCCCCAGCAGTTTTCCAGGCACTGGTCAATGACGTGTTGCGAGACATGATCGATCAGTTCATATATGTCTACCTGGATGACATATTGATTTTTTCTTCGTCTCTCCAGGAACATGTGCAGCACGTTCGACGAGTGCTTCAGAGGCTGCTAGAGAATGGGCTTTTTGTCAAGGCGGAGAAATGCGATTTTCATGCACAGTCTGTTCCTTTTCTAGGGTATATCGTGTCGTCCGAGGGAATGCGGATGGACCCTGAAAAGATCAAAGCTGTGGTGGATTGGCCAAGTCCAGATTCACGCAAGGCCCTGTTGAGGTTTCTGGGGTTTGCCAATTTTTACCGGCGTTTTATTCGCAATTACAGCCAGCTGGTCGCGCCTCTGACTGCCTTGACCTCCCCCCGAACTGCGTTCAGGTGGTCTGACTCAGCCGAGGCTGTTTTTTCTAAATTGAAGAGCCGCTTTGTTTCGGCCCCCATCCTCATAGCCCCTGATTCATCACGTCAGTTCGTGGTGGAGGTCGACGCGTCGGAGGTGGGAGTAGGAGCAGTGTTATCCCAGCGTTCACCTGTGGACGACAAGATGCACCCTTGCGCGTTTTTTTCACATCGTTTATCCTCAGCCGAACGCAATTATGACATTGGTAACAGAGAGTTGTTGGCAGTCAAGTTAGCGTTGGAAGAGTGGCGTCACTGGTTAGAAGGGTCGGGGGTACCTTTTATCGTCTGGACTGATCATAAGAATCTGGAATACATCAGAACTGCTAAACGATTGAACTCCAGGCAGGCTCGGTGGGGCACTTTTTTTCGGTCGTTTTGATTTCACTCTCTCTTACCGTCCGGGTTCCAAGAACATCAAACCCGACTCATTATCTCGCATATTTGATTTTTCCGAACGCCCGGCTACTCCCGAGTGTATTTTACCCGAGACCATATTTGTCTCAGCACTCACATGGGAGATCGAAGCGAAGGTCAAGAGAGCCTTAGAAGGGGTAACGCCTCCGCCCGGATGCCCACCGAACCGTTTGTTTGTGCCGGAGGAATTACGGTCGGACGTTATTCAGTGGGGTCACAGTTCCAACATAGCTTGTCATCCAGGAGTTAATCGTACTGGTTTTTCAGTCAAGCAACGATTTTGGTGGCCACGTATGGCTCGCGACGTTCATGATTTTGTTTTGGCTTGCTCAGTTTGCGCCACTGGTAAGTCTTCCAATCGACCGCCAGAGGGGTTACTTCAGCCGCTGCCGGTGCCTTCGAGACCCTGGTCCCATATCGCTCCTCGATTTTATTACCGCCCTCCACCCTCTCAGGGGAACACAGTGTTTTAACTGTGGTGGACCGATTCTCGAAGGCAGCACATTTCATCCCCTTACCAAATTGCCTTCAGCTAAGGAGACAGCGGCAACGATCGTAGACCACGTCTTTCGGTTACATGGCCTCCCGATGGACGTGGTTTCCGACAGGGGTCCCCAGTTTGTGTCCAAATTTTGGCGAGAGTTTTGTAAATTGCTGGGGGCGACTGTTAGTCTGTCCTCTGGGTTCCATCCCCAGAGCAATGGTCAAACTGAGAGAGCCAACCAAGATTTGGAAAGAACGTTGCGATGTTTGGTTTCCAAGAATCCTTCCTCTTGGAGTCAACAACTGTCTATGGTGGAGTACGCCCACAATACGTTACCAGTGTCATCTACGGGCCTTTCTCCGTTTGAGTGTAGCGTAGGTTACCAGCCACCTGTTTTTCCTAGTCTGGAATCCGAAGTCGCGGTCCCCTCCGCCCACGCCTTCATCCAGAGGTGTCATCGCACTTGGACTAGAGCCCGCGAGACTCTACTCCAAGTGGGAGCGCGCACCAAGGCCAAAGCCGATCGCCACCGGCGGAAGCCTCCCGTATACGTCGTCGGTTCCAAAGTGTGGCTTTCAACAAAGAACATTCCGCTTCGATCCGTCTCGAATAAACTTGCTCCCAAATTTATTGGCCCATTTGCTGTCACCAAGATCGTTAGTCCGGTGGCAATCCGCCTCAAACTTCCTCTTGCGTACAGGAGAATTCATCCCGTGTTTCATGTATCCAAAGTTAAGCCCGTTTTTTATGCACGCATTAATCCGCCAGCCCCGGTTCCCCCACCGCCGCGACTCGTAGACGGGGAACCATCCTATTCGGTCAAACGTATTCTGGATTCTAGACGGAGGGGACGCGGATTCCAGTACTTGGTGGACTGGGAGGGTTACGGTCCGGAGGAGAGGAGTTGGGTTCCTGCTAGAGACATTCTGGATCACTCTCTTATCGATGATTACAATCGGCAGGTAAGGGAGTCTGAGAACGCCAGGAGGCGTTCTTAGGAGGAGGGGTACTGTCACGGTAGACGTTTTCTCTGTTTCCTCCTAGTCTTGTGTTTTTGTTGTTGTATGAATGCACGTGTGTGAGAGGTGTGTCTGTATGACATCACCTGATCCGCTCCAGCTGTTCATCATCACATCACCAGCTGCAGTTGATCATCACCACTCTATTTATACTCACCGCTGTTCTTTCATCCTTGTCAGATCGTTGTTTCATGTGGTTCGTGTATGGTGTACCGGTGTCGAGTTCCTGCCTTGTGTTCCCGTGTTGTCGTCTGGATTCCAGTTCAACGTTCGTCTCTTCACCGTGTCTTCACTTCACCTCACCACGGATACTGACCATTCTTGTCCCTGCGTCACTGTCTCCACCTGTTTGCACTGCCGATTCTGTGAGACTATAATAAACTGTCAACTTGCTCTTGCTTCCTGT
>NW_024121888.1:2935802-2977577 GCF_016745375.1 Pimephales promelas | reverse complement strand
TAAAGCATATGAAAATCGCTTTCCTACTGAAATCACAGATAGCTAAGTGTTTAATGTTCCCAAAATATGTGGTAATAAACTTGGCATTGTTGATTATGCTGGCTGGAATTTAGAACATAAAAAAATGAAACCACTTTAGTGTTGTAAACAGTAGTGGATGAATTGATGGTCATTCTGTTTTGGGGCTTTTCTTTACGTCTGTGGTTTAATGTTGAGTGATCAAGGTGCCACATATGTATATATATATATAAAATAAAAAATGAAATAAAAAAAACCTCCCATTCCCAATACCTGCTTCCCTTTTTGACCCCTAAACAAGCTGCCTTTAATCCACAGTCATGTCCAGACATTTTAAACAAGTTTACGGTTTATTCGTATAAAAATCCCCCCCAAAAAACAAAGAGTTAATACTGATGCCAAAAATAGATAAATATCACTTTTTTCTGTATTCAATTCAGCCATCTATTTCGCAGCTCTAGAAATAACCACATTGGTCGAGCGAGATTTGAGGAGGGGCAGATATAAAAAAAACCTAAAGACTAAAAAAAAAATCATTAAAATATTCCTTGTTGCAGACAAAGTTCTCCAAAGTCCAATACCCTGGCACTACTCCATTGTACAACGGACATATTCCTTGATTATCTGTTCTTTTTCTCCATCTCTCTCTCGCTCTCTCTTACTCTGTGGCCGGTTCGGGGCGGTCCTCGGGACTGGCTCCTGCTTCTTGTCCCGTGGGAGCAGGCGCTTCACTCGGATAGGCAGTGGGATCTGGCACGGACTCCACTGGTTTCTCCTCCTCTTTGGGCTCTTCAGTGGCAGGACTGGCAGCGTTGGGCTCCTCTACTGGTTTCTCCTCTACTGGTTTGGTTTCTCCGACTGGCTCCTCTGCTGGTTTGGGGTTCTCTTCTAACGCTCCTCCTTCGACAGCTTCAGCTCGCTCAGTTTTGTCTTCCTCCACCGCATCCTCAGCTCCATCTCCAGTCTCCTTCTTGGTTTTCCTAAAAGAGAAGCCACTTAGCTTGAAGGACTTCTTAAAAGAGAAGCGCTTTTTCTTCTTCTTCTGCGTCTCATTGCTTGTGGAGGGAGTGTCAGCATCATCAGGTTTGGCGGGCTCCTCTCCAGCGGGAGCGCTCACTTCAGTGTTTTCTTCTCCCTCCGCGGGCTCCTTCTCTGCAGGATCCTCAGGCTTCTCTCCATCAGCACTGCCGTTAGCCTGAACCTCTACTTTCTCCTCAGCCGCCGGAGACGCGTCTCCGTTCACCTTCACATGACCGTTTTCCTGAAGCAAAACACAGAGCATCATTACACATCCAGCTTCAAACTCCCATCCTCCACTCAATGCCATTACAGAGCTTGGAAGAGCCAGGACTTTTTTTTTATATATATAACTCAGATTGTATCCGTCTGAAAGAAGCATGTCATATACACCAGATTGGCTTGAGGGCGAGTAAATCATGGGCTAATTTTAATTTTTGGGTGAACAATCCCTTTAATTCGTGATATGTGCAATGTATTACGACGTGTTTTGTTATAACTGAAAATGTATTTCTGATATGAATAAAAAGAAGAGTAATTTCAGATATCTAGAAATATTGTCTTACCAGTAACAATCACAACCATAATATCAAACATTACGATTTGTAATAGTTAACGTCTGAAATTTTCATATTCGTCATTTGGTGGCTTTGGATTGTCAAAACACCTCTCAAAATGATTGCTACGGATGCGAAATACGCAGAAAATCGAACCCCTTTTTATTTATTTCTAACTCAGTGTGCAAGGACCTTAAGAGTTATATTTCTGATTTGTGAATTTTGAATTTCAACTATTAAGAAATAAATTCTTGATATCAATAATTGAATAACAATGGCAGCCTATGGTGATGACATTTAACTAGTGAAAATACAATTACAGTACAGATATCAAGAAATATAGTTTTTACTATAGTTGAAATTCAATTATTGATATGAACAATTCGTACTTCTGCTAATGTTGACGTCATTGTTGATATCAAGAATTAACATTTTACCAGCTAGTGGAAATTCCTGATAACAAGAATTAGCATTTTAACTAGTGAAAATTAAATTGTTGATATGAAGAATTCATATCCTGAATGATTAAAAGTCAAATCGGCTTGCCATAGGAGTCGAGGCGCGTTACACTTAGTGCAATACACAACATAACCGCCAGAGGCGCGCCATCAACGCCGCGACAGAAGTTAACGGCGCGCCAAAAAAAAACACACAAACCTGTACAAAACACTGATTGTATGAATGGCCATTAAGGCAAAGTATAATGTATTTAATGATTACAGCCGTTTTCGTTGCTCTGATGGGATTTCCCCGATGGACGGATTCCATCCATTGTGATCCCAAACCGTCTGTGAATAAAGGCGTGGCGAGTCATTGTTAACATTACTCTAACAATCAACCCCCACATTTCCCCCTCGTTCTCAAGACGGTAAAAACACACAGAAGCAGCAAATTCAATTATTGCCCACACAATCCCCTATAGTTTGCCCGCATAGCAAACCCAACGCAACCTCAACTGCCCACAAAAAAAAAAAAAAAAAACGCTATTCAATTCGAAACAAAGGCTTCTCCTGAACAAATAACGCCGAATCTGATTTCGGAAACCATTTAAGCAAGATTTTATGATTATACATATTTTTAATACATAAGAACTTCTTTTCTATTGCATATTAAAGATTGTCAAAGCGACCGGGTAATAAAAAATGCATTTTCGTGTGGTTGTTGGATGGGGTTGCAGAACTCCTATAATGAACACAACATGACTAAACCAGTTCTCCTGTGAAATGACCGGGTTTATAACGGTTAACTTACCTGTCCGTTGGCTTTGGATGGTGAAGCTGCAGCCTCTCCGGGTTTTTCAGCAGCTGTTTCTCCATTTCCAGCTGTCTTAGAGACTTGCGCTCCCATGCTTTCACTCCAACAAAGAGCTCAACAGACCCAGCACAGAACAAAGAGCAACAAGCGAAGCGTCTTCCCCGGAATAAACACCTGGCCGACGAGCTCACTGCGAGTCAACGAAGCGAGCAAACCCAGTCTCAGAGAAGGAAACCGGTAGGAAAAACCCTGGCAAGTGCAAGTAATAATCTAAATCCTAGATTTGTGCCCGTTACTCTCTGGACAGCACAGAAAATGGAGAAATTTTCCTGGTCGCTAATAAGATGCGGAGTCCAACGCCCAACAGCACCGATGAATGGGCATTCCGCGGGATGACGTCACTCGGAGCCGTCGACGACCAATCAGTATCGACTATCAGCGAGAGGGCGCGACTTAAATCTGAACCAGCCAATCGTAGCAGAGCGTCTGAATCTGGGCGCGTCTTAAAAGTCTGAAGCGAACAATAGAAACTGACAATGTTGTAAATATAAAACCAAGAATAATTTTAGAGAATCCATATCTGTTTTTTTTTCTCTCCGAAACCGTTCAATCAGCATCTTAGAAATGGTTTCATCATGAGGTTATCACAAAAACTTTTCATTTTTTCATTAAAAAAAATAAGCAACATTTTACTTAAGCAACATACGTGATTTTTGTTCTAGTAATATTTTTTTTCTAATAATTTGAGAAACACGTCCATTTTATTTATTTGACTGCCAAATGTGTACTGATCTCCAGCAATTCTAGAAAAAATATATATTTCATCACAAATTAAGTTATTTAAGATCCAAAATAAAAAGAATGTCCTTTGTGCACAACTTCATAGCTTTTTTTTTTTTTTAAATTTGTAAAGTGACACTTTTATTCATGTAGCCTAAATAATTTGCATGAGCGATAATGCTAGCATGGAGCAATAACATGTTAACTTTGGGATGGTTCATCCAAAAAGTTTTATGTAATTTTTATTCAAATATTATAATAAGTTGATACTCGCAATGGAAACAAGCATATTCTCTTGACGTGCAAAACCAATGAGGTTCATTCTCATTATGCAGCACATCTCAGTTTCCGAAAGAGGTTTGTTCTTGCGCTCAAAACAGGTTCGGTAGAGCTTCCCTTTATGGACGCTGTTTATACAGTATGTGAATGTGAATAAAAGCCTAATTTCAATCTGTTAATCATATAAAGCCATAAAGTCTCTTCAGAAAAATTTGACTAAACCAAATGGATTAGTCATACAATCTCTTTATGAACTTTTTGAAGCGTCAAAGTGGTATAGCCTGGATGCCAGCTCGAACTCCGCCCACAACATTTTTTGGTCGGGAAGTTCGGTCTGGACTCGATCCATTGAGGAGTAATTACGATCAGTCAAAAAGTCCGCTGTCACGTCTGTTTTTAAAATGAATCGGCAACGCATTAATTTTAATAGACAAACAGAAAACTGCAATCAAGGCATTTGTCGATCGGAAAGATATTTTTTGCCGTACTTCCTACATGATTCGAGAAAAGTGTAACTTATCAGCTGGCTCCGATGGTCGCTAAGAAGATGGGACGTAATGAAAAGCTTGTGGTCGTTGTGGTTTCTCCTTTGGTCGCACTCATGGAGGACCAAGTAAAAGAAGCAACACTCGTTATTTTACTTCTAAAATAAGTAAGTTCTGTTGACAACTGTGAAATGCAAAGTAGTTACTTCACTGCGTTGCTCTGATTGGTTGTAGGTCTACCGACTATCCAATTGAGTGCAGAGTTTGTTTTGTTTCCTGGTTCGGTTAAGACACGCCTTATAATCAAAGCCCAATGAAGCAGTTTCAGACTCATATTCTCACTAGAATATGAGTATAATGAAGTCAGGCTAGGTATGGATAGAACTTGCTCTAATTTCATCAATAAGATCTTCATTTGTATTCCGAAGATGAACGAAAGCCGGTTTGGAGCGACATGACATGAGGGTGAGTAATTAATGACAGAATTAAAAATTTTGGGTGAACTAACCCTTTAATGGAGCACAGAAAATAACTCTTGATAGCTTCTGCTACCATTGAAAAAATGAAAATCATCTTGTTTCCCATTTGAAAGAACAGAGAGTGGTGCAGTTTCCATGGTGATGACTCAGACAAGACTAGAGGGGGGGAAAAAAAGATAAAATTAAAAAGAAGAATAAATGCATCTACTTTTTCATAGGTGTTTTTTTACTCACAATTTGCTATGACGTACAGTCAATATGTTTTTACTATTATTTAAATAGATCACTAGGGATTAATTAAATGTCAATTATGAATCTAACACTTTTAACAAGGTTGCTGTGATGTTTCATGGAATTTCCATAGACAATGATTTTTATACTGTGCAAATTGGACATTCTATTTTCTATCTATTCTAACCCTACATCACAGAAAACTTAAAAAAAAAAAAAAAAAAACTTTAAAAGCTTTCGGATATTGCCATCTTTGTGAGGACACACACAAATACACTCGCACATTGGGTTTCCATTTTTAATGGGGACTTTCCATAACGTTTTTTACACTGTTCAAAATTTTTACACAATTTTAGACTTTCAAAAAATATAATTCTTTATGATTTATAAGCTTGTTTCCTCATGGAGACCAAAAAATGTCCCCACAAGGTTAACATTTACTGGACATTTGGTCCCCCATAACGTAGGGAATACAAGGGTCACACAAACACACACACACACACACACACACCACACACACACACACACACACACACACACACACACACACACACACACACACACACACACACACACACACACACACAAAGACAAGGATTTTGGTGGAACCCTGTATTTCTGTAATGGCAAAATACTGATATGTGTTGTCTTGATTGCCTTCCTGTTGATCACCTTTGACGTTGTGTCGAAATACCACCCCTTAGAGCCCCAAACACCTCTGACATTTTCAAAATAAGGCCAATGGAATTGCCATGCAGAATTTCCGCCACCTGGTGGAATTGTCCTAAGTCCAGTAGGACTACTTGTCCAGGTGGAATCGTCCTAAGGCCTGTAGGACTACTTCCTCCCTTGGGATGAAGGTTTACCAGTCCCTCCAGGATTTCGCGGGCCTTTTTTGTGATTGTTGCGGCCTAAAATGCCTGATGTTGCGTCCGCTTTTTTAAAAAGTTGCGATAAAAGTTGCGATGTTCTTCTGCATGTTTTTATAGGTTAAAACGGCAAAGATAGATAGATTTTTACTTAAAATGCCCATATTATGCTTTTTGGCTTTCCCCTTTCCTTTATTGTGTTGTTTTATTTTTTTGTGCATGTTATAGGTTTACTAAGAGAGAAAAGTCCAAAGTCCACCCCAAAGGGACTTATTATGTCCCACAGAAAACATCAGCTCTATTGTAGTCCAGAATTGACTTAAGAGACAAATTCACACACTTTGTAACACATGAACAAACTAACTAACCATTAGTAACCATAAAAGGCAAAACAAACGATTTAAAGACACAGCAAAACCTAACAAACTAAGCTTCTTTTTTTTTTTTAAACAAGATCTGCACCTGCAAAAAAGTCAATGTGCAGAACCTCACAAACATTAAGCAGCATTTATGTTGAAAGATGCCAATACTAATAAAGTGCAAAATACAGTTTTAGGAATAGACAGTTAAATGGTTAAATGGTGGAAAAACCAAATGTTTGATAATGTATTTTAATATAGCTAATATAATATAATATAGCCGCATATCCAATAAAGCTGTTCTCATTTGCTTAATTTTTTTTGTCAGACAATAGAACGAGTCGGCTAGCTATTTTTTATGTGTAAAATTTTCTGAATTGAGAGAGTTCGGGAACTGGGTGAACTAATGCACTGTGATAGTAGCCTATTACAAGTGATAAACACAAGAAAAGAAAGGAAAATAAAATGGTCAAACTCAATTCTTTAAATATAAAACAAAAGAGAAGCAGATAAGTGATAAGTCCGTGGAAACAACACTGCTCATTCGCGTCTGTCAGCTGCCGTGCTGCTCCTCTACTGCAGCCGTTCACTGAACAGGGACGCAGACCGAGGTGTGACGGCAGGGAGAAAGCAAACCTCGCGCTCGCAGGATTGTGCTGGCAACATTTGGTTACTGAGGTTTGTCCAAAAAGCCGCTAGATTTGTCTCTAGTCGCTTTTTTATATCACTAAATATAGCGACAAAGACTAAGTTGGCAACATTGGCCTTTTCTGTTATTTTTGTAGGTAGCCTAAATGTGAGACGTTGGCAGTCCACATCTGCTGCGTCTTCTGAACAAAACAAGTGAGTTTGCTGACGTATGACGACGCTTTGCAGGAGACCGCGGCGCGATGATTCGTCAAAGTTGCAGAAAAGTTGCGGTGATTTTTTAAAATTGCAAGGCGCACTGAATTCACGTGGATTTGTTGAAGTTGCGTTAATAGTTGCGATCGCGACATCGCGAAATCCTGGAGGGACTGGTTTACAGTGCTGTTGGACAGGTCACTGCCACCCTGCGTGCCATGGCAGTCTTGCAGGTCCATCAGGCAGAGAGCTGCACGAGGGTAGTGCTGAGTGGAGATTGATGCAGGAACTGCGTTCGGTGGCTGCCATTGCTCTCAGAACAAGTAAAGTTCTGGCGCAATCTGTCGGCCAGACGATGTCCACATTTGTGGTCCTAGGATGCCATTCTTGGCTAACGTTGCAGAGATAAGGGAGCTCATCTCACCTCACGGGGTGCTATTTGGTGAAACTGTAAAGGACTTTGCCTTGCAGTTCTCAGTAGTAGAAAAGTAGACTGAGGTGTTTAGGACATCTTGCCTTGTCCAGATGCCTCCTAGGGCACAAGAAAAAGGCATCCGCTCTGGGCCCAACAAGGGAAGTAGGCATTCAAATACTTAACTACCTTGATGACTAAAAAAGTTTAGTTAATTTATATATATATATATATATAGTGCCGCTCTGGAGAAAACCATGATGTCATAGTCCAGCTCAGTTCAGTTCTTGTATAATAATCTCAATGCAGGCTGATCAATATTATTGTTGAATATTAAATTTAAATTACATTTAATGTCCCCAACTAAGCAAGCCAAGCCAATGTCAACAAAGGTGAAAAAAGGCGACATTGGAAAGGAACCAAAACTCCATCAGGTGGTAGAATAAATAAAGAAGAAAAAAAAAACAACCTTGGGAGAAACAAGGCTTAGTTAGGGGGCTGGTTAACGAATGACAAGTGTATGATTATGATTCAGGCAGCATTACAGGTCAGAAGTCAGATTGGATCGGAACATTGAGAATATTTATTCAGTTCCATCTGGTTGAAGATCAGATTCATCACAGCGGTTTGGAGACGGGTTTGTTGAGGATCAGTGGCGATGGCTGACGTGTCTATGATGCCTTCACAGCGGTCAGTGTAGTTGACACGATGGGTTTTGGTTGTGTCTAGGTGCAGGTCCACCATCTGATCTGGATCCCCGGATCCAGCTACAGTAAACCTCGGGATAAACAGGTTAGATGCGCAACAGAAGAGAAAAAATGGCCTAACTTGACTAGGAAATTCCGATCAGAGAGATGGGACTGGAACCCATGGAGGATGATACCTTTTATCCCCAGATAATACTCTAGTCTGGATATCAGAGTAGAGTGGTCAACAGTGTCAAAGGCTGCTGACAGATCTAAGAGTGCAAGAACTACGGAGTCACCAGTGTCCGAATTAAACAAAATTGAATATGATTTAATGACTCATAAATGTAAGTACACATTGATGGCCTAAGACACGAAACGAGCAGTTTGTGTGAGAAAACGAACAGTATTTATATCGTTTTTACCTCTTGTAACCACAGCCACGTCCAAGTGATTAAGGACGATTGGGATCATTACAATTTAATTTTATTGGTCCACTACCCCCCAGCCAGCACAGCCATGTGGGGCCCACATGGGTTTGACCTGGGCTATCTAATTGGGACCCAGACCGTTTTGCTCACGGTTTCCATGTAAGCCCCACATGGGTTTGCCCAGATGAAATGAAGATGATTTTGTTCATCTGCTATTATTGAAATAACAGTCAAATGAACAAAGAAAAGTGTGATCTGATAGTGTTGGTTATGTTGTGGCATAATCATGCTGTGATCTGATAAATGAAACTTATTGAGATTATATGATTCAACTTGTTAGCAAAAGCGTTGTGATTCCACAATATATGACTATCAGTATTTTTCCAAAATATCCAAAATATTTCATAAACATTGTTCTGATCAAAACACTTTGAAATGAATTTATTTAGAAACACAGACATCAATAATCAGCTTGTGAATCTCAATAATGGTGACAATAATAATGCATGTTGCAGTGGCTGCCACCAATCACATTACTGGGTCCCATCATGCATTGCGGTATGAATAAATTATGATCTGAATTTTCTATGTAATTTACTTTTCCTAATTGAATAATCTGCTCGTCTCCATTGTTGAGATGCATTGACTGAATCTTGATGTCTGAGTGTACCTAAAAGAAATATTTTTTTTAAACAACTTTTAAGAAATCCTTTATATTATGTCTAAAATTCTGGATATTTGTGCAGAATCACAGTTATGCTGTAACCAACAGCATAAATCACTAAACATAAGGCTCAAATGATGACTGTCATAATATAACCAACAACGATCGCCATAACGGTGGCTTACAATTTTCTCCTTCAGTGATTCTGCTTTAGGGGTCTTCAATAATGCTCAATAATTATTCAATCACTTAGATATCTCATTAACTCCAACACTGATATGTGTTACATTTAACAGTCTGTAGTGTGCACACTGAGCAGTGTTCATTTCATCTGGGCAAACCCATGTGGGGCCTACATGGAAACCGGGAGCAAAACTGTCTGGGTCCCAGTTAGATAGCCCACGTCAAACCCATGTGGGCCCCACTGTGCTGGCTGGGCCATTTCCAAAGGAGGGTATCGTTATTGCCTTGTGATAATTGCAAAATTTTCCAAATGGGTTGAAGCGATTCCTACTCGCAATAACAACGCAAGCAAAGTGCCACTTGTCCTCCCACTCTGGGGAGCACCAATCCAAATTGAATCTGACCAGGGTACACACTTCACTGGTCACTGTACACTTAAAACAGTGCTACATGCACCTGCCCCTTCTGAATCAACAACAGTCAGACTTACAGTAATCAACATTTGTAGTGGATCAAAAAAATTAATCAAAGTTGTCCCACGACATGATCGGGTATTGTTCAAAATTCATGTATAACATATTTTTATGAAACAAGGTGCTTTTACACCCCGGTGGCCTGGCCATATGAAATTAAAGCTGTATTGCAACAGCTGTGTGGCCACAATAGTTAAAGGGAAACTACGATGATACCACATATGACAGTGCAAATTATTTAAGGGTACACAGAATGAATAAATAAATAACTGTCACTGTCTTCTCTTACTGTCTTCCAGGTCGACTGCAGCGATCCCATGGAGGCCGGATGAGAGAAAAGTGTCCGGGCATCTGACTTGGCCAAAGAGTTTCGCTCACACACAACCTGAAATGTGGAAATGTTTTCATCTAGACAACTAGGCAAGTTGTAAATCGTCACATATCTCAGGTAAATCCCATCACATAGAGACACTTTCACTTTGATATTTATTGAAATATATAGACTGTGTCTGTTCACTGAATTAGGAAATACAAAAAACTCCCAAACCCATTTAAGGGTAAAAATTGAACAAATAAAAAATAGATATAATACAGAAGAACAAATTATAAAGCTTGGGTTGCTGAATATACACTGTAAATGATTTCTGTTGTTTTCACAGGATTATACTGTTTTTCTCAACAGTTTCTTACTGTATAATCTATGTACAGTAAGTTACAGTAGATTTAGTTGTTTTGACAGTATTAAATTGTTTTTTCAACAGTTATGTACTGTGCACACAGTTGACAGTATGTTACTGTAGAATTGCAATGCATTCTGGGAAATTATCGGTTACTGTTAATCTAAATACAGTGCAATTGACCGCGGAAAACACCACACACAGTTCCATGGGTAAAATTGCTAGCCTACTAATGTTATTCTTACATTTAAAATAAAAATGTAGCACTGGTTGACCAATAACAGTCATAATTTATGACATAATTTATGTCAGTGGGGTGTGCATGAGAGCATATTTGACTTTGGAAGTTTCTCTGTCGTATCAGTGGTGCTGCTGTCTTTTCTGCCGACCTGCAACTTCTTCATCTGGTAAGTAATAATTCTTATAATGTGTATGCAAACGGATTCTAGCTAATAATAACTTTAAAGTTATTTAGAATAGCTGACCACGATTTCTATATTCAATTTAATATATTCTAGACATTTTAATATAATATGTATATGATAGGCTACTCTTCAATGTAGCCATTTGGGATGTTACTGTAAATTCAAATACATTAAAATGACCGCGAAAAATAACCACAACAAGCTGCCATTTTATGAAGAACTCTTCAGTTCCCTTCCCTCTGTAAGAACACGCAGGCCGTGCATCGCGTCGCTGTCGGTCGGCAACGTTTTCGCCATACATCTGGTTAGTAATTCATATTTTTATGCAAACCATAGAGTTAACAGATTACCGTTAGAAAGAAGTGGCCGCGGAATGTTCGATAACGTCTGTATAAGTCAGACGCGGATTTCTTTTATGTTGATAGCCTTACTTGATTAAATGTGATTTTATTAACATATATTTCATATGTAACCTCTTATACGGTCAAAATGGTCTAATCATTTTGTTATTATTTCCCACGTTAAGTCGGTGGAAGCGCCTGCACGTTCATTATTTTATGACTTACAGGGGTTAGGAATTGATAATCGATAAATGTATCCTGAAATCGGACATCCAAGGTTAGGATTCGGATTTATTGTTATAAAATTAAAGTGCCGATTCCTCTTATTGATTTTTTCACGCTTATTTTCGTGTAAATCCTGACCTGGCGTTCTGCCATTATAACGTTACCTCAGTGATAAAGTTGGACCGCGGAAAGCGCCCAAGGTGTATTTTTGTCCAAAATACAAAGCTATGTGTGACATTTACAGTATTTGTTGTGGTCTTTGTTAATCTTTGGTTATCATTAACGACACATACACGAGGGAGTTAGCCTGGTGTTGAACACTTTACTAGCGAACTTAGAATCAACAACAACAAAAAAAACCCGGGTCATACCAACTACACAAACTGCCTGGGGGTGTTCCGGTAGGAACCATTCACTGCATATACTACAGTATTGTCGGCTATAATATCATTTTTTTTTTTTTTTTTTTTTTACTATGTGTAAACTGACATGTACTCATTTGAAGGGAAGGATGCCTTGTCAATCTTTTTTTAAGTCATGTAACTTAGTATCACACAAGCAAGATTTAGCCTACGTTTTCACGTGATCGTAAATGAATTGATTTTAAACAACAGTCCAACAAACAAGATTTAAGTATTAAGTGAATTACACTTTAGACATCATTTTGTCTGTTTTTGCTGTTTAGCCAAAACAACAACAAAAACGTACTATATTTTAACTGTCTTGTCTGTTCTCCTTTTCCACAGGTGTGAGCTGTGCATGTTAAGAAGACCCCTATCCATCTTGACGACCGATGAATTGTAAATCTAATCTAATTTAATTATTCTATTTATCTAACTACTACTACTATACCTTGGTCCAGTACTGACCCACTGAGAACATTTTAAACGGATTTTTATCCATCTGTGAATTTTGTCTATCTGCAAGTTGTTTAGAATTGTTGTGTGAAAATAAACGTTACAGTACAGTTTAAGGTTTAATTGCATAAAAGCTTGGATAGAAAACTTCCTATTGCAAAAGTTAGAACATAAGTCTGCATATAAATAATTATTGATACCGTAATGCAAGTTTTTCATGGCACATGTGCATGATGAGGTTGTTTTGTGTTTATTTATTTATTTTTTTAAAGGACACTGGATAACTTGTCATTTTGTTATACTCATCTGGATTGGTGGTTTACTCGTCAAAGCTTTTATAGTTTATAAGTTTATATGTGTCTCCCAGCCCTGCAAATCTGGTCCCTTAGATAGAAAGCAGCCAAAAACCCTTTAAAATCAGCAACTGACCAGTTAGACAGTCTATCTCAAACCAATAGACAATCTTAGACTAGTTTAAGCTGTTTTACCCCAGCAGGGAGTGGGTGGATGAGTTGTTATGAACTATCTTTCTAATAGATTGATCAGATAGCACCCCTTTAATCTTTTCTATTTTACCTGTTCATGATAATTTTTGCATGTATTTATGCATAATTGTTCATGATTGTCATGCATGATTTTTATTGTATTATATTACATTTTTATTATTAATGTATTTAATTGTATTAATGTATTTAAATGTATATTATGTAAATGTACTAATGTGTTTGAAAATACACAATAAACCTTGTGCAGTTAAAGCTTCAATTGTTCTTTTTTCTATTTCCCATTAACAGTTAAAATAATATTTCTACAGATTTTCTACAGGTTACACAGTAGCACTATAAAATAAATACAATAACATTTCATACTATACAGTATTATTAAAAATTAACAGTGTAATTCTGTACTTCAATATGGTAAGAAATTACAGTAAAATAATGTTATTTAATTTGCAGTATGCTTAACAGTACTGTAGTTAGTGTTACGGTAATTTTACTGTTAAATGAAATACAGCAAGTACTGGATAATTGTTGCCAGTAAGTTACTGTTAATTTGACAATAAATTTTTTACAGTGTATTCAATCCCTTACTTCAAAAGCACTTATTATTAATGATATGATTACAGATTATAACCTGTAACGCTGCCTTTGACAGAAAGGCTAAAAGCAAACAAGCCGATTTTCAAGCCGATTTTCAAGTCAGGAGACAAGCTCTGTGTGTCAAACTATCGACCTATTAGCATTCTGGCAGCCATCTCTAAGATCTTTGAGAAGGTGGTGGCAGAACAACTAATAGAGCATCTCGACCACACTGATGCATTACATCTTTGCCAGTTTGGGTTCAGATACTCCACAGAGTCTGCGTGCTGCGACTTGAAGATATTAAATCCAGTCTTGATGGTGAAGAAGGTGTGGTAGGGGTGGTCTTTCTGGACTTGAGAAAGGCCTTTGATACAGTTAATCTGTCACGGGGTATAAACGAATGACAGGAAGCAAGAGCAAGTTGACTGTTTATTAAAGTCTCACAGAGTCGGCAGTGCAAACAGGTGGAGAGAGTGACGCAGGGACAAGATGGTCAGTATCCGTGGTGAGGTGAAGTGAAGACACGGTGAAGAGACGAACAATGAATACTGGAATCCAGACGACGACACGGGAACACAAGGCAGGAACTCGACACCGGTAGACCAACACGAACCACATGAAACAACGATCTGACAAGGATGAAAGAACAGCGGTGAGTATAAATAGAGTGGTGATGATCAACTGCAGCTGGTGATGTGATGATGAACAGCTGGAGCGGATCAGGTGATGTCATACAGACACACCTCTCACACACGTGCATTCATACAACAACAAAAACACAAGACTAGGAGGAAACAGAGAAAACGTCTACCGTGACAGTACCCCTCCTCCTAAGAACGCCTCCTGGCGTTCTCAGACTCCCTTACCTGCCGATTGTAATCATCGATAAGAGAGTGATCCAGAATGTCTCTAGCAGGAACCCAACTCCTCTCCTCCGGACCGTAACCCTCCCAGTCCACCAAGTACTGGAATCCGCGTCCCCTCCGTCTAGAATCCAGAATACGATTGACCGAATAGGATGGTTCCCCGTCTACGAGTCGCGGCGGTGGGGGAACCGGGGCTGGCGGATTAATGCGGGCATAAAAAACGGGCTTGACTTTAGATACATGAAACACGGGATGAATTCTCCTGTACGCAAGAGGAAGTTTGAGGCGGATTGCCACCGGACTAACGATCTTGGTGACAGCAAACGGGCCAATAAATTTGGGAGCAAGTTTATTCGAGACGGATCGAAGCGGAATGTTCTTAGTTGAAAGCCACACTTTGGAACCGACGACGTATACGGGAGGCTTCCGCCGGTGGCGATCGGCTTTGGCCTTGGTGCGTGCTCCCACTTGGAGTAGAGTCTCGCGGGCTCTAGTCCAAGTGCGATGACACCTCTGGATGAAGGCGTGGGCGGAGGGGACCGCGACTTCGGATTCCAGACTAGGAAAAACAGGTGGCTGGTAACCTACGCTACACTCAAACGGAGAAAGGCCCGTAGATGACACTGGTAACGTATTGTGGGCGTACTCCACCATAGACAGTTGTTGACTCCAAGAGGAAGGATTCTTGGAAACCAAACATCGCAACGTTCTTTCCAAATCTTGGTTGGCTCTCTCAGTTTGACCATTGCTCTGGGGATGGAACCCAGAGGACAGACTAACAGTCGCCCCCAGCAATTTACAAAACTCTCGCCAAAATTTGGACACAAACTGGGGACCCCTGTCGGAAACCACGTCCATCGGGAGGCCATGTAACCGAAAGACGTGGTCTACGATCGTTGCCGCTGTCTCCTTAGCTGAAGGCAATTTGGGTAAGGGGATGAAATGTGCTGCCTTCGAGAATCGGTCCACCACAGTTAAAACCACTGTGTTCCCCTGAGAGGGTGGGAGGGCGGTAATAAAATCGAGAGCGATATGGGACCAGGGTCTCGAAGGCACCGGCAGCGGCTGAAGTAACCCCTCTGGCGGTCGATTGGAAGACTTACCAGTGGCGCAAACTGAGCAAGCCAAAACAAAATCATGAACGTCGCGAGCCATACGTGGCCACCAAAATCGTTGCTTGACTGAAAAACCAGTACGATTAACTCCTGGATGACAAGCTATGTTGGAACTGTGACCCCACTGAATAACGTCCGACCGTAATTCCTCCGGCACAAACAAACGGTTCGGTGGGCATCCGGGCGGAGGCGTTACCCCTTCTAAGGCTCTCTTGACCTTCGCTTCGATCTCCCATGTGAGTGCTGAGACAAATATGGTCTCGGGTAAAATACACTCGGGAGTAGCCGGGCGTTCGGAAAAATCAAATATGCGAGATAATGAGTCGGGTTTGATGTTCTTGGAACCCGGACGGTAAGAGAGAGTGAAATCAAAACGACCGAAAAAAAGTGCCCACCGAGCCTGCCTGGAGTTCAATCGTTTAGCAGTTCTGATGTATTCCAGATTCTTATGATCAGTCCAGACGATAAAAGGTACCCCCGACCCTTCTAACCAGTGACGCCACTCTTCCAACGCCAACTTGACTGCCAACAACTCTCTGTTACCAATGTCATAATTGCGTTCGGCTGAGGATAAACGATGTGAAAAAAACGCGCAAGGGTGCATCTTGTCGTCCACAGGTGAACGGGATAACACTGCTCCTACTCCCACCTCCGACGCGTCGACCTCCACCACGAACTGACGTGATGAATCAGGGGCTATGAGAATGGGGGCCGAAACAAAGCGGCTCTTTAATTTAGAAAAAACAGCCTCGGCTGAGTCAGACCACCTGAACGCAGTTCGGGGGAGGTCAAGGCAGTCAGAGGCGCGACCAGCTGGCTGTAATTGCGAATAAAACGCCGGTAAAAATTGGCAAACCCCAGAAACCTCAACAGGGCCTTGCGTGAATCTGGACTTGGCCAATCCACCACAGCTTTGATCTTTTCAGGGTCCATCCGCATTCCCTCGGACGACACGATATACCCTAGAAAAGGGACAGACTGTGCATGAAAATCGCATTTCTCCGCCTTGACAAAAAGCCCATTCTCTAGCAGCCTCTGAAGCACTCGTCGAACGTGTTGCACATGTTCCTGGAGAGACGAAGAAAAAATCAATATGTCATCCAGGTAGACATATATGAACTGATCGATCATATCTCGCAACACGTCATTGACCAGTGCCTGGAAAACTGCTGGGGAGTTGGATAATCCGAATGGCATTACCAAATATTCAAAGTGCCCCCTAGGGGTGTTAAAAGCAGTTTTCCACTCATCCCCCTCCCTGATGCGAACCAAATGATAAGCGTTACGTAAGTCCAACTTTGTGAAGATAGATGCTCCCTGCAACCTCTCGAAGGCTGAAGACATCAGCGGCAAAGGCTAGGTATTCTTTACCGTGATGTTATTCAACCCTCGGTAATCAATGCAAGGTCGCAGCGATCCATCTTTCTTCCCCACAAAAAAGAACCCCGCCCCCGCAGGAGAAGAGGAAGGGCGAATGAACTTGGCTGCTAGAGAATCAGAAATATATTTCTCCATGGCCTCTCTTTCAGGAATCGAAAGTGAATATAACTTGCCTTTAGGCGGAGACTTACCTGGCAGTAAATCTATAGCACAGTCATAGGGACGATGCGGAGGGAGAGAAGCAGCGCGAGACTTACTGAACACTTCCTTCAGATCTAGATACTCTGCGGGCACGTTAGACAAATCCCCTGCCTCCTCCTGTAACACAGAAACAGGTACAGACGAACACGCAGACACAAGACAAGACTTATGACATTCCTTATTCCACTCCAGCACAGCCTTATTAATCCAGTCCACACGGGGGTTATGTTTGATCAGCCAGGGATGTCCAAGTACAACGGGTGCCAAAGGAGAGTCCAAAATAAAAAAAGAAATAGTCTCAGTGTGGTTGCCAGATGTAATCAATGTGATGTCTTCGGTGGTGTGAGAAATGGTGGGAAGTTTCTGACCGTTTAATGCATGAACAGAAATCTGGTGGTTGAGAGGTTGGAGGGGAATCTGAAATGTATGTGCAAAATTATAGTCCATAAAATTACCTTCCGCCCCGGAGTCCAACAGTGCAAAACAATCGTGCTGGTGAACTGACCATCTTAATCTAACCGGGAGGAGTGTGGAGGTAGATGTAGTCGATGAGGTCTTCCTGGCGGAGATCCCACCCGATAGTAGCCTCAAGTTTACTATCGGGCTTGGCCTTTTACCGGGCAGTTGTAAGCATAATGTCCCGCTCCTCCACAATACAGGCAGAGGCCCTGGGACCTCCGCCTCTCCCTTTCCTCCCGGGAAAGCCGAGCTCGACCCACCTGCATGGGTTCGGGATCGAAGACGGGGCTGACCACGTCCCTGCCGCTGGATCTGGGAACGTCGACTCCTCCGAAGGTACGGGTGGACGGAGCTCGGCGTTCGACCCTGGATAGCCGAGCGTCCACCCGCAGAGCAAGATCTATCAGTCCGTTCAGCGTGGTAGGAAGATCCAGGGCGTAGATCTCTCTCTGGACGTGGTCAGCCAGCCCATGCAGGAACATATCCCACTGCGCCTCCTCAGTCCAGCCGCACTCCGCCGCCAAAGTCCGGAATTCTATGGAAAAGTCTGAAACCGATCTTTCTCCTTGACGTAATTCCGTCAAGGTTCTGGCTGCTTCTCTACCCGAGACCGCCCGGTCAAAAACCTTCTTCATCTCGTCGTAGAGGGTCTGGAACGAGACGCAGCATGGATTTTGTTTCTCCCACACCGCCGTCCCCCAGAGTGCTGCCTTTCCTGTCAGCAATGTTAGTACAAACGCCACTTTAGCCTGTTCCGTCTCGAATGTGCGTGGTTGCAGAGCAAAATGCATCGAGCAACGGGTCAGAAATGCTCTACAAAATGCCGGTTCACCAGAATAGTGTTCCGGTACCGGCAAGCGGGGCTCCGTCATCACGGGTCTCTCTGGGGCTGTGGGGGGAACGGTCGGTGTGGGCGGCGCAGTGGGAACCTGAAGCCGTTGGATATGCTGGGTGAGCTCGGACACCTGCGTCACCAAGGCTTGCACTGCGCGACCTGTATCGCTGATCTCTCTCTGCTGGGCATCCATTCTCCTGGTGCTGTGATGAATAAATTCCTCCACTGATCTCTGCGGCGAACTCGCTGCTTCCATCTTAGGGTCAGATCGTTCTGTCACGGGGTATAAACGAATGACAGGAAGCAAGAGCAAGTTGACTGTTTATTAAAGTCTCACAGAGTCGGCAGTGCAAACAGGTGGAGAGAGTGACGCAGGGACAAGATGGTCAGTATCCGTGGTGAGGTGAAGTGAAGACACGGTGAAGAGACGAACGATGAATACTGGAATCCAGACGACAACACGGGAACACAAGGCAGGAACTCGACACCGGTACACCAACACGAACCACATGAAACAACGATCTGACAAGGATGAAAGAACAGCGGTGAGTATAAATAGAGTGGTGATGATCAACTGCAGCTGGTGATGTGATGATGAACAGCTGGAGCGGATCAGGTGATGTCATACAGACACACCTCTCACACACGTGCATTCATACAACAACAAAAACACAAGACTAGGAGGAAACAGAGAAAACGTCTACCATGACACATGGATATTAAAATCATCAACAATTAGGACTTTATCTGCAGCAAGTACTAATTCTGATAGGCGAGCATGTAGACGAGCAGAACGTAAATGAAAAAATGAAAAGTTACAAATTTCTTATGAAATGCTGAAAAACTCCCTCAGTGCTTTTCAGAAAGCTATGATATCTGCTAAGTCTAAGTATTTTTCTAATTTAATTTTAAAAAATCATCATAGTTCAAAAGCCTTATTTTCTGTTAAATTCTGCTCTCAATCCTCCTATAACTGTGATTTCAAATCCTTCAGTATCATTAAGTGAAGGTTTCTCAAGGTTTTTCTGTGAGAAGATCACCTCTCTAAGATCCCAGTTGCAATCATCTGCTAATGTCTTGCCTGAACTGGGCTGTTCCTCTCCCATATGGAGTGTGTTTGACCGTGTTTCTCTTCTATCTCTCAGAGAAACTGTTGATCATTTGAAACCTTCCTTCTGCTCTCTTGATGTTCTTTCTCCCCGTATCTTAAAACAAACTTTTGATTCGGTTGGAACATGTTTGGTGTCTCTTATGAATAAATTCTTAAAGCACAGGGACAATCCCTGATAAGCTAAAACAAGCACCATCAGAAAGCACCATCACTTCCAATGAATTATATTTGAAATTTATATATAGATATATTAGATATATAGATTTATGAGTAATGCTGAAGATATTGCTATAAATGACAGCAATTTCCTTTTAAACAAGCCTCATGTTTATAATAGTAATCTGGGTGGACTTATTTAAAGTAATGTAATCATCTGGTTTTAGCCAGGTTTCTGTCAAACACAGCACATTAATAATATCAACAGTGCTTTTGAAGAAAGGGATAGAATATTTAGCAACCCAAGCTTTATCATTTTTTCTTCTGCATTAAATATGTTTTTTGTTGTTGTTGTTGTTTTTGTTTTGTTTTTTGTTGTTGTTGAAATGAGTACCTTAAATGGATTTGAGAGTTTTTTGTATTTCCTAGTTCGTGGAACAGACACAGTCTCTATATGATGAAGTCTAGGTTCACATCCTGCTCCACATTGTTTAAAGCTCCAGTCCATAACTTTTTTGGGTTCAAAATTATCCAAAATAAATTTCCGAGCAAGTACATAACTAGCCAGTGTTCAAAACTGTCAGCTTGCCTTAGCTCGATTTCCGTAGGAAATTCAAGCATCTCTTTGCGTCATTATGGCACATCTGTACACATGGAGTCTCGCCTCGTAGGCTATATTGTGTGTGAGGATGTTGGAGGTGGAGATTTATAGCCTTTTCTCACAGCACTTGATATAATTGAACATCGGATCCAGAAAGGTTCAAACGACAATCCCCAGTGACAACTCAGGATTTATGCAATGCTTTTTTCCCCTTGGTTGGTCAGAACAAAAGTGGATGTATACTTGTTCAGGTGACAAGTATACTTGTTCCAGTAAAAGTTTTTATGTTGTTCATACTTCCAAAAAGTAGAATCTGTGATTCTAAATGGCAGTAAAAATCTGTGATTGTGACAGCCGCACATTCTCCTTAAAACATTGGATTCATCCGTGCAGTGCCGTGCCAAGGCCAAAAAAAGTGGATTCCAACTTGTCCTGTAGATGGTCCACACTTTAACCTCACACACGCTTCACCTGTTTCCTCACTAGAGAAGCGTTCAGTTTTTACTGCCATGAAAATAGCAAATCTGCCATGGCGCAAGTGCAACTGGCTTTTAAAGGAAATGGGAGATGAAACTCTGATTGGTTTATTGCATGTTACGCCTAAAACACACCCATTACTCATAAAGAGAATAGGGACAACCATTTTCCTCATCATTAAATTATATCAAAACTGGATTCGGACACACCCTGAGTGCACTTGCGCCGTGCGCTTTAGACCATGCGTTTAGATCGTTAAAATAGGACACATTAAATGCATCAACTCTCAGTCAGAAACCCCAACTATTATAAATCTATTACCTGAGAGTGCTGAAGTGCCCTTTGTAACAATTATTCTATGTATTTATTTATTTTTTTACTTGGAAAGCCTATTAGTTAAATCGTTGGGTGATAATGTTTCAAATAGATCAATTTTTTGTTAGCTTTGTTCATTGAGTCCGGCTCTGTGACTGGCACTCAGAAATACAATAAAACAGACATAATTGAAATGTGGGACACTGCTTATGTCTTGCGGGACACTGGCCAAAGCTCCCAGTTTCGTGACTGTCACATACCTGCAACACACTTGCCACAGCACATCCATGGCCAGTGTAAATGCTCTGGTTAACATAGGTATCAAAAAAAAATACATATACTGCATACATAGTACTGCAAACAAATCAAGTGTGAAACAGGTGTGTTCTCAAGAAAGATTCACCCACTCAGTGATCCAGATGATTGCAGTGGTTGAAAGCTCACTGAAAGGGAAGAGTATGAGTGAGTGTAGCAACTTAAATTTCATCCTGTTTTACACAAACATCCTTGAGAAGGCTTGGAAAATAGCGCACAAGTTGAAGTAATATTTTTATGGTGCTTTTACATCCCTTTTGAAGTTTGAAATCCTGAAATCTCATGGACAAGAGCAACCAGTACAGTTCTCACTCTGTGCCCTATAGAAGTATTAGTCAGTTTTTATCAACATGAAGTTGAGTAAGTGATGACAGGATTTATTCAAAGGTACTGTTACACTGAATCATCTTTAAAGAGCCCCTATAATGGATTTTTGAAAATGACTGTTCATATGGTGTGGAATATAGCTCTAAGGGAATGAAAACATCCTGCACAGATTTATATCTGAAAGTGCACCGTATATAAAGTTATTGTCTTTCAAAAGTGAGAGTCGACTCTGAGTCTATGAAATGAAATGTTTTTGAAACGAGTCATTAGCTGGTTCGTAGTGACGTAGATACATATTGACCGCGCACAGTGCGCACAGACGGAAGTGTAAACTTGAAGTCTACACATTCAAATACTTCATCATAGCATCGAGAAGACACTGTGTTCTACAATGCAAAGATAGTTTAGCCACTTTGTTTTCATTTACCAGGGACGAGCATGTGAAGAATCGGTGGTTAGAGTTCATATTTGCAACGATACCACAACATATAGCCCGATTGTGTTCTCATCATTTTATTGACGAATAACGTTAGTTCAAAAACATAAATGAATTCAAATGTGGATTCGCAAGCGGTTGTTCCTGAAGGAGGGCTCAGTAACTTACTTACCCAGTGTATATGGATCAACTTCCTCCTTCGAATCACAACCTGTAAGTATTATTAATAATTGTTGCTTTTATGGGTTTTGAACGTAGCGTCGGTGCGCGAGGCAGTATGTGTGTGCGCGTGTATCTGTGTGTGTGTAAGTTACGCTCAGCGCAGCTTCTAGGTCTCCAATGTCATTTTTTTTTAAATATGTGAAATGTATGTCGCTGTTATTGGAGTTGTCATAAAGAATAGAGCGTCTTGTAGTACTGTAGTGCTTTATCAATATGTGTATGCGTTATGCTAACAAACAATAACTGACTGGGTCTGTCATCTGACCAATCACCGCCGATTAGCGTCACGCAAAGGAGTGGTTTGGAAAAATGAGTCGTTGTACGAATCATTTGGGAGTCGGTGAATAAATCAGTTAAAATTAAATGCATATTATAAGACAAATAAAGTGTTTTTTATCCTTGCATGCATGCTAAACTGTTTTTGGGCCCTCCTAAAACAAAAATGGGAACATTTCAAATGCTATGATAGGGGCTCTTTAAAAGAAACCAAACTCATGTGCCTTGAAGTGAACCAAGAGGTAGTAATAGTGCCTTAGCTTCTGAAAGGACCAAGTGTGAACACACCCTATGCTTGTTGGATTCAGTTGTGTTTGATGCAAATGGGATTATTTGGCTGCTGCTAGATGGACAAAAAGGTTGGATTGACAAAACGGTTGGTGGGTGGTCAATATGTCCCTGCCGGCATGTAGTGCATTCAAAGAGATGTGCTAATTTGAGCTCAGCTTTTGTGTTGGTCATGCTGAACGCCCCTGGTTTGTAGTGTTAACCGCTAGCTTGTGTGGGAGTTTGGCTATAGCTACAGTATAGTAAGGAGTCCTCCTCCATTATTTATCACACTTTCACTGTGACCTACTTTACAACACAGCAGTAACCATAATTTCCTCTCTACTTTAAATGCATTTATCTTTAATTAATATGTGCGAACACCCAACACCTAAAGCCAGAAGATCTCATTCACACAAGAATTTACTACTTGCACACAGAAAAACACCCACCAATCTTCTCTACCAGTGCTGTACACCATGTGTACACATAGATAATGTAATGAGGTAGTTCTGCACAATGCCTGTTCATGTTGTATATTCGCGTATCAGTTTTGCACCTCAGCTCTTCTAATTGTTTCTGCTCAGTAGCCCAATGAATTACTGAATTTTCTTCTGCCATTTTACTGCAGTACAGCACTCTGTAGACAATGGGGCAACAGAAGAATGGGGATTTTATTTTTAATGGAACATAATTTGCATTATGTACAGACACACACACACACACACACACACACACACACACACACACTCACGCACGCAGACACTGCCACACACTCTGTATAGAAGCCTAAATATTAGTCTGGTCTTACAGTACATCTGCAGAAGAGGTTTGATTGACACAATGGTTATAAGTGTTGATTTCTGTAATCATTTTGTGCACGCATCAGATAACTATTGGTCATGATTGGTGTAAAACAACACTTTTAAAACGGTGTAAGTGATGTACTTGGATGTGTTATTACAAAACGAACTATTTCATATTTAGTCACCTTGTAAAAACGTTGTTAATGGTACTTTTGCAATCTGTGCAGATGAACATAAAAGATAATAAAAGAAACATGCAGATTTCATAAAAAAAAAAAAAGATGTAAGGTTTTAGATGAATTGGCCAATCCACACTTCAGATACAAGCAAATTAGTTAATTCATTATTTATAAAGCATTAATATTCATTAATAATTAAATACAGCTATGAATGCGTTATCCGTGATTTATAAGCTTATTTAATAATTGTATTTTCATACTTTATTAATGATCAATTTATCATTTCTATGTTAAGTATTACATTATTTACATACCAGTTGTTTAGGAGTTGTCTGTGGTTCATAATATCATTTAGAAAGTGCAAGTAAATGATTAATAACCTATTTAAATGTATATTTGTAGCCTACATTTTATTATTTAGACATTTAGTGTGTTAATAAATGTGTTATGTATTCCATGTATTCCTACTGTAATTCTTCATGTGCAATTCAGGTAGTTATAAAGCATTTAGTAATGGTCAGTCAACTATTTTGTGAGCTCATCTAAAGTGAGGACTATTTATGCCTTGTAAGCTTTTATAAAGGAGATTTAAAGAGCTCCTATCACAGCATTTTAAATGTTCCTATTTTTGTTTTAGGAGTTCCCAAAAACAGTTTAACGTGCATGCAAGCAAAAAAAAAAAACACTTTATTTGTCTTATAATATGCATTTATTTTTACCTGATTTGCTCAACGACTCCCAAATGATTCGTTCAACGATTCATTTTCCCAAACACATACTTTGAGTGACGCGAATCTGCGGTGATTGGTCAAATGACCCAGTCAGTTGTTATTGGTAAACCGTAGGCAGAGATTGTCGGAAATGGAACGCTCAATCCCATTAATGGATTATAGCTTGTCAAGTGTTGAAAATTGTATATAGTGTTTGAACAAACGTGTCAGAAAAAGTGCACTTTCCACACGATTACTCGCATTACTCGCATCTCCGTCAAGAGCGAGCTTTCCGGCGAAACTCACATTGCGGCGGCTTTTGTGGGGCAGTGCTTATCATATAGAGCGAAAATATGGAAAAATAAGCTTGTGAAACATTGTTAGCCTTGCCTTTTTAGTGGCAATGGGGTTTAAATAACTTTTGGCTAAGTCGTTAATTAATTAGTTAATTTTTTAATTAATCGTTAATTAGTAATTAGTTAGTTAAGGTAATTGCCATGTTTCAGTGAATATCTGGGGAATATAAAAAAACAAAACTAACTTTACTAGAAGCTGCGCGGAGTGTACACAACACACACAACACAATTTAACTATAATGTGCATGCTACAGAAAACAGAACAGCAAACATTATTAATAATACTTACAGATTGTCATTCGGAGGAGGACGAACCTGATCCATATATTACTGGATACTGAGCCCTCCTTCGGGAACAACAGGCTTGCGAATCCACATTTAAATTCATTTATGTTTTTGAATGATTCATCATTAAAATTATGAGAACACAAGGTTCGGGCTATACTGTTGTGGTATCGTTGCAAATATGAACACTAACCACTGATTCTTCACATGCTCGTCCCTGCCTGGGCAATGAAAACAAGTGGCTGAACTGTCTTTGCAATGTAGAACACATCATCTTCTCGACATGAGCTGAAGTATTTGAATCATAGATTTGAATGTGTTCAAGACTTCAAGTTTACACTTCCGTCTGCACGCGCAGTAACTGGACGCGGTCAATATGCCAATGTTTCGTATCTATGTCACTACGAAACAGCTAATGACTCATTTTAAAAACAATTAATTTCATAGACTCAGAGTCGACTCTCACTTTTGAAAGACAATAACTTTATATACGGTGCACTTTCAGATATAAATCTCTGCAGGATGTTTTCATTCCCTTAGAGCTATTTTCCACACTACATGAACAGTCATTTTCAAAAATCCATGATAGGGGCTCTTTAAAGGCTCAGTTAACTTCTGAACTGGAAAAGGAAACAAACTCATGCATGATCTGCACTGCTGTTCTGTAGTGTTTGAAAGTTATTACTGATAATAGTGTAAAATATTTTATTATATATTTTTGTCAGACCTGACTTTTTTCTGTATCCTGGATTTTGTATGAATACCACATGTATAATGCTGTCCTCTACTTTTCCTTCACTCACTGAGATGGAACTGTGTCCTTTCCAGGCTTCCACTGTGAATGAGGCGGCTGTCTAGACGTTGCCCTGCTGCCCTTATGCTTTGAATAGTAATGACCTGTCAGACAGAACTCAAGAATAAAGAATTCATAGATTAAGCAGCAGAGCTAATCCAGACTCACACAAATCCATCTTCCTTAACGCTCTTTTACACCTTAGGTGTTAGGTCAGTTCAATGTCAGTGTTTTTTTTGTTTGTTTTTTTTTACACATGCACACCACCATTAAAAGTTGCACATTTATCAAGCTACAGTATAAGACTCATTCTGCAAACTCAACAATTTTTTTTTTTTTTTTGGTTATTTAAATGTCTGTCCTTTGCAGTGTTCGCAGTTCATTTATTCAGGATATTTTTTCCCCATTCTCACTCAATTTAAAAGACGTTGATTTATTCTGCTTTAAGATGTCTACTTTTTTGCCTTTTTGGTCCATGATGGCCTCATTTGATACAGATTGTTTCAAAGTAGCTTTAGTAATAAACAGGAAATATATGATTAATGATGTAAACAGAATTCAATTCTGCTGTAATGCAGCTCTAGACAATAGTGTCATTATTCAGCTGAAGTCAGTTCAATGTTTATTCAGTTCAGTTCAACAACTGTCTAAAATAAATTATGAGATGAGAATTCATCTATAAAGCAGCTCTGGGTAAAACGATGATGTCATCATTCTGCTCATACTCAGTTCTCGTCCAATAGTGTCAGTGCAGTCAAATCAATAATATTGCTGAACTTAGCCAAAGGCAAAATAAGGAAAGTGAGGCAAGGAAACCAACCAAAAATAATAACCCTTGGGAGAATTCAGGCTCATTCGTGTGGCCAGTTCCCCTCTGACCAAATAAACAACCATGATTGTGATTCCAGACTGCATCACAAGTCAGATTGTGAAGTGATGTCATTCAGAATATTTCATACAGTTCCTTTTGGCTTGAAGATTGCAGGGTACATCGGCATATGACTATACGTAGGGGGGAACCATTTTACCAAGTTCTCAGGAAACATCCGTGACTCCCTAGTTAATCTCTATAATGCATCAAGTGGTTAAGCAGTGAGATACATTGTTGTACGGGAAACTATAGCTATTGTGCCAAGTTCAGCAGACAGGGAATCATCATTGTAATTATTTTTTTGAATGATTGTAATATCCCTCCAAATTCTTAACCACTGGTAAAACATCCACTATAAAATAATTAATTGTCTGCCATTTATATGTTGCTTGAAAAAATATAAGCAGAATACTACTTTATGTTGTGTCTGTTATATGAAGCACGAAATAATACACGAGACGAGATGACTATGCAACTCACACCAGGCTTTACTGAACACAGCTCGCGGGCACAGGCATGACTAAAAAAAAACCCAGAGGTAGCATTCGGAACAGACCTCAATAATGGAACAAAGAAATCCGCTCTGCTAGGCAGATATATAACATTCTCTCCACCCTTAAAATCAAAGGTATTACTAATGTCAGCCCAAAAACACAACATAGAACAAACAGTCAAAAATTAACTTAACACTTGTTTCGGAAGGTCAAAAGACTAACCATCACCATGACCCTAAATGGTCTCTATTTGTCTCTTTGGTGTTTTGTGTATGCGGGTCGGGTTTCGTTTTTCCTCATAGAGCACCTCCTCACTGTCTGCTGAAACAGTGCTGGTTTCTGTAAAGGATGTAGATGGAGGGGATGCTGAGAGGTGAGGGCAAGGACTCTGAACATTTATTCTCAGATGAGATGATGGTAGCCCTATCAATATGTGACACTGAGCTTGAGAAATTCACATTTGTCTCGTCTGGCTCTAAGTCCAAATTCCTCCAGTCGTTTAAGGACCTTTTTCAGGTTTTCTAGATGCTCCTCATCTGTAGCGCCCGTGACAATAATGTCAATCCAGATAACACTGTGTTCCGGGCACTCCTTGAAGGACTTGGTCCATTGCACGTTGCCAGATGGCTGGAGCTGAAGCAACTCCAAACACAAGCCTGTTGTAATGATAAAGACCCTTAATCGTGTTGATGGTTAGAAAGGTTTTTGAATCATCTTCTATCTCCATCTGGAGATAGGCGTCAGCTAAGTCCACCTCTGAAAAACGCTGTTCGCCTGCAAGATTTGCGAAAATGTCCTCGATCTGGGGTAGAGGATACTGTTCAGCTTGTAGTGCAGGATTAATTGAGACCTTGAAATCTCCACCACATAATCTAACTGTGCCGTTTTTTTTTTTTGTTTTTTTTTTTACTACAGCGACAACAGGTGTCGCCCAAGGACTCCAGTCCACCTTCGACAGTACCCCATTTTCCTCCAGCCAATCCAGCTCACTTTCGACAATATGTTGAATGGCATATGGAACTGGACGTGCTTTGTGGAACCGTGGGGTCGCACCATCCTTAAGCACAATTTTCCCTTTGATGGATTTTAGGGTGCCAATACCACTTTGAAATACATGGGCAGCGTCCCTCAATATCCGTTCCAACTTTTATTTTGTATTTTGTGGCACGGCAGGCAACACGCTAAGGTTTTTGTTTTGAGAATCTCTTTACGGTCATTATATTCTACTGTCACAAGCAGCGAACTCAGTGGCCTTACTGTTTCTCCAGTATACGTTTTGAGAACAATAGAAGATCGGTTTAGTTTTTCTTTATTGAAAAACTCTCAGACATGACTGAAACAGCTGAGCCTGTGTCCAGCTCCATTTTTACTGCCTGACCATTTAGTTTGGGCGTGAGCCAGATGGCCTATTTGTCTTTTCCACCCAGACTGAACAGTTCCAAACTGGCCAATGCATCCTCACTGTCGTTGTCTGATACATCATCAAGTTTATCCATGTTTTTCTTGTCACTGAGATATCTCTTGTCTTTCTCAGTCCCTTTCGCCTTGCCACTGCGACAAACTCGTTGAATGTGCCCAGTTTTGTGACATTGTCTACACTCTTCATTCTTAAATCTGCACTCAGAGGAGAGATGAGAAAAGTTTCTGCAACGAAAACAGGGCGTCTGGTTTATTCTGCTTATTGTTGACAGCTTATTCACACTTAGGTCACTTTGTAATTCCAGAGCGTCTTTTGCTGCAGTTTCCATTGAAATGGTGATCTCCACTGCTTGTTTAAATGTCAGATCTGGCTCAGTCAACAGTCTCTTTTGAATTCCTCGATGATGTATACCACATACCAGCCGATTGCGCAGTGCGTCGTTTAACACGTCCCCAAATTGACTCCGTTAACTTTTTTAATTCAGCCACATAAGTGGAAATGGTCTCTCCCTCGTACTGATTTCGTTTACTGTATAAAATCTGAAACATTCAGCAATTAATAACGGTTTGGGTGACTTGAAGAAGTTCTGTAAAAGTCTTTTCTGCAGGCCTCTGGGGGGCAGTCAAACTCCGCAAAAGACTGTGCGCTTTTCGCACACTACAGGATATTAATGCTCACAGTTGATCCCATCCGCGTCGCCACTGTTGTCTGTTATATGATGCACGAAATAAGACAGGAGACGAGATGGCTATGCAACTCACACCAGGCTTTACTGAGCACAGCTCGCGGGCACAGGCATGACTAAAAAAACCCAGAGGTAGCTTTTGGAACAGACCTCAATAATGGAACAAAGATATCTGCTCTGCTAGGCAGATATATAACACTTTAGAATGGCTGTCAAATGAGAAAGATATTATAAACAGATGGTACAGTTACATCATCTAACAGCCGCCGAGGCTAACAGGGCCTTACTAACAGCCACCACTGACACGCCACTGAAGAGTTCTTTAGCTTACTAATGTGTAAGAAGTATGTCATGCTTGTTTACCCAAAAACTCATTCCTCTCTCGGTGGATCTGTTGGAGTTTGAATTAAAGGATTGAAATTTGATCTCCAGTCTAATTGCCTCTCTGATACGGTGTGCCAGGAGAATAAATACTGGACATGAACCATTATTTTCCTTTGTTTTATTTATTTTTTTCGAATGCTGTTCTGAACCTGATGTTAAATTATCACTTTGAAATTAATTTTTGATATGTTTTAGCTTACCTCAAGGGCATCCAAGATGTAGGTGTCTTTGTTTCCACAGTATTTTCAATTTTGATATTTTTCGGTCAAACCGGTGTTGTCTATCACTCATATAATGGACTTTTAGGGGGTCCTCCCTCGGTTCACCTCAAAGAGCATGCACAGAGAAGTCAAAATGAAACATGATTCAATGACTTGTGTATGTAAGTACACATTGATGGCCTAAGACATTAAATGAGTGTGAGAAAACGAACAGTATTTATATAGTTTTTACCTCGTGTACACAGCCATGAACTGATCTGACGGCACGGGCGCTTCGGTCTGCCCATGCGCCGGAAGTGATCGCTTGAGCGTGTACGTCACTCATTGTTTACACAGAGATTTTGGAAGTTTTACCTTTCACTAAACATATTTAGATATATCGTAATCGTCTTCCATTGCGATTTCCTGTATATCTAAATATGTCCATGACTGATAGACAACAACGGTTTGACCGAAAAATATCAAAATTGAAAATACTGCGGAAACAAAGACACCTACATCTTGGATGCCCTTGAGGTAAGCTAAAACATATCAAAAATTAATTTTAAAGTGAACTATCCCTTTAATGTGTGTGGTGTGACATGCTGAAATAGGGGAGCGCGGGGCACAACCTAACGCGGGGTTAAATGTAACACGGACCGTTTACATAGTTCATCAGGATCAAGCAGGTTGACTTTCCACTATTTTTCTCTGCCAGACGACGGTCTCCCGAGAATTTGCGGAAAGTTTTGATTATATTTCGTGAAGATACTGGACAAAGAGTGTTTTGACACCATGAAAGTATTTATTTTTTTTCATCATAGGTTTTTTTCGGTTTCTGAGTTGGGTGTATACGTTTCCAAATCTAACTTCATATTGCCTTAATCACTGTCTTGTTGGCTCAAACATAGCACCTTTTGAAACATGTCAGCAATTCCTAGCGACTGTTAGCTAGGTTTAAAATATGTAATACACAGAGGGGTTAGTTGTAACAGAGTGTTACAACTAAGCTGCCAGTGTACAATGAGAATCAAATGAAAACGGAGCCATACAACTGAGTATACATTTAACTTTGTTGGACTTTCACAAACAATGTTGGAATTTAAAATGTTTAAAATTTAGTGTATATGAATGATAACTTGTTTATTTATTAAAAATATGGCCTGTTATTAATGCAATAAACCCTTTAAATTTTTATTTTAAGCTCATTTGTATTATTATTACTGTTATTATTATTAATAATAATAATTGTACATGCAGCTGCCACACACAAATCTAATTTAATTGCAATTACAATATTTATAATTAGTGGTGCTTGCTGAAAGCAAGGCAACACTATTACTATTGTGTTTTTTGAGTCGGCCAAAAAGTTTGGCACGCTACTCCTCCCGCAGTTTTTGTCACACACCCATGAATGAGGTCTCAAAACGTGCGGAATATTCGGGAATGGTGTGCTATGACTTTTCTAAGCGATCGGGGGTACGATGTTCGCCCGAAGGGCGAACAAATTTCCCAAAAATCCCATAGACTTAACATTGCGACAAACTTTGACGACTCATAGCTCCGAGCGAGGATTTCACAGAAGCCTGCGATTTACCACATTTGAAGAGGCTGACAGGCTCTGTAAGAACATACCTCACAATGGGGTAATAGTTGCACCCCTGGGGGGCAGGAGCTGCTCAAATTTTCCCCCATTGACCCCAATGTTATTTAAAATTTCTAGTATAGCATTATACTATTCCAGGAAAAAGTTTGGCGCACTCCTACGTCCACAGTTTTTGTCACAGACCCATGAATGAGGCATCAAATCGTGCGGCCTATTGAAGAGAAGTGTCCTCTCACTTTTATCAGAGATCGGGGGTACGGTGTTCGACCCAGGGGCGAACAAATTTCCAAAAAATCCAATAGACTTAACATTGAGACAAACTTTGACAACTCATAGCTCCGAACAACGATTTCGGAAAAACGTGTGATTTGCCACATTTGAAGAGGCTGGCATCCTCTGTAAGAACATACCTCACAATGGGGTAAAAGTTGCACCCCTGGGGGGCAGGAGCTACCCAAAATTTTCCCCATTGACTTACTATGGTGAAGGATGTCCCATCAAATGCATGTGTTTTCCTACTATGGTAAATTGCATAGGGATTTGTATTGAACATAGCTCTGGATCATAGTGTCATAGAGACAAGGGGGCGGGCTCATTTTACTCAGACGACCAATCAGTCTCTCAGGATCATTGTGAAGCTATCAAGCCACGCCCTAGCAACCATATAGAGCACCTTAGCAACAACTCCAATAGACTTCCATTGAAAGAGATCAAAGGGATATCTCCGGATAGAAGTGTCATAGAAACACAAGGGTGGTCTCGTTTGACTCGGGGTAGCAAACAGCCAATCATGAATCACCTCAACAATTTCTGGCCACACCCTAGCAACCATTATCGAGCACCTTAGCAACCAAATTTTAAAGAGGGATATCTTCCATTCTGAATGTCATACAGGCTTGGGAGTTGTATTATATCAATTATACTGACAAGCAGCCTTTGGAGATTCATGATTGGCAGCTGCCAAGCCACTCCCTAGCAACCAAAAAGAGTACCCTAGCAACCATTTTGCAAGGCCTACATCTCTGCATCAGAACATCGTATAGAGATGGGGGTTGGTTTATACATTCACATTGACTTTGGAGCTTCATGATTGGCAGCTGCCAAGCCACTCCCTAGCAACCAAACGGAGTACCCTAGCAACCATTTTGTAAGACCTACATCTCTGCAACAAAACATCGTATAGAGATGGGGGTTTGCCTTCTGTCAACTAGTGTTTAAATATAATCTCATACACTGTATAATCACACCATAGCAACCATATAGAGTACCCTAGTAACCACCTGAACACATGAATAAGCCATTTCTCCGCTGAATAAGCCATTTCTCATCACACAAACATTGTACAGACATGTCTGGTGTCTCGTATGCAATCATGTACCACACTCTAGCAACCGGGTGGTGAGTTTTGCCACTGCAAGCACCACTTCACATTTTCCTCTGGAAATGTACATTCTAGTTTTATTTATTATTATTTATTGCAAAACTGTGCAGCCCTTTTCTATGTCTCTATCCATGATATTGGTCCATAACAAAAGGATGATTGGATGAGGGATGGATGTATGGATATCTGTCTATACAGATGCACAAACAATATCAAACTATACAAATAAAATAGTACTGAATTATTTGTGTTACACTCAAGTGTTACAACTAACCCTTCTGTCTGTTACAATTAACCCCGCGTATGTGGCAAGTTGTAACATTTTCACTTCTGTCACTTTCAGTGCAACTGTACGAAAATGGTTGGTCCTAGAAAAAAACTTTAAGTGGTCATTTGTAGCAGAGATGTGTATGTTGCTTGTGTAAAAAAAAAATATTTATCTAACCTAATTATTTTTTAATTAATTGAGCCGAAACCAAAATGCATTAGGTTGTGCCCCGCTCTCCCCTAGTTGTATTATTGTTTATGATATGTTATTGTATATTGTTTATGTTAAATAAAATCTGTGGCACCAGAAAAATGTACAAAAATGCTATTTAAAATCAGAAAAAGTCAAGTCATCTTTATTTATATAGCACTTTTTACAATACAGATTGTTTCAAAACAGCTTTACAGTGATAACAGGAAAATAAAATAACCAAGTTTGTTTCCAGAACAAAACAGCATAACAGTCCAGCAGTGATGGTTAATTTTTGTTTTAAAAAGTTATTAATTTAGTGTAAGGATCCACTGGACTGGAGGCAAGTTGTAGGAAAGAAATCAAGTGCAGTTTATTCAAAATTAACATATAACAGGATCAAAACATAACATGAAACAAAACCATGGACATGGACTTACAGAATAGTGGTCAAAGAAAACAATACTTGACAAAGACACATGGCAAACTTGACTTAAATACACAGACTAATTGCAAGACAATTTGGGACACCTGTGAACAATGAACAGACGATTAACCAATGCAAGATACCAATACACATGGCAAGATCAAATGACAAACAGGGAATCACATGACAGACATGGAACAGGACATGAACAAACCAAAATGTGACAGAGACAAGACCAAAACATGACATTTAGTTTATATTTTATATAAAGCTGCTCTGGAGAAAATCGTGATGTCATTGTCCAGCTCAGTTCAGTTCTCATATAATGGTGTCAATGCAGGCAGATCAAGATTATTGTTGAATATTAAATGTACACAATGTTAAAAATACACTTCTCTTTATGTCAAACTGCATTGAAACATACAATCGACTTGTGGACAGGTGCAGGGATGATCTGTTAAGGTTTTAAGTTCATCAGTTTTGGCTGGAGTCCGCCAAGCCACATTGACCTCTGTAGCCTCCCTAGCAAGGTAGCGTCTGCTGCATGTCACCTGACCCAGATAAGAGATGCTAACTCCCACTGCCTCTCTAACCTTCACATATTTTGAACAAAAACACTTCCACACTTGCACACACACTTTCATCGTCCTTCAAGCTGCATTACAACACCTGCCGCCTCCCTGGGGACTCCCCAACGGGACTGTTTGATCCCTTATTCTCCTCTAACCACCCATCAAGGGACGAGCTCATTCACGTATTGTTGTTGTTTTCATCCGCAGGAGATGTTCACACCTGAGTGTAAATTCAAGGAATCTGTGTTTGAGAACTACTACGTCATCTACTCATCCACCGTGTACCGCCAACAGGAGTCGGGGCGAGCTTGGTTCCTGGGCCTCACCAAGGAGGGTCAGGTCATGAAAGGGAATCGAGTAAAGAAAACCAAGCCCTCCTCACACTTTGTACCAAGACCCATTGAAGGTAGTTTTTTTTTTTTCAAAAGTGTGTTTCCAGCATTCAAGAGCCCTGTCCTTTAATTCAGCACCAAAAGAAATATCAAAACGTGACCAAATGCAAAATAATGTGGTAATATTTATTATATACTGTGTGTAGATTGTATAGAGAAGGATTAAGGGTACATTGCTATATTGACGAACTTGGTTTCATATGCTTGCCTCATGCGTCAGATCAAGATACATTTAATTCTTTGCATGTATTTGTAAAGTAGAAATTATTTTCATATACTGTATATTTATACTTGTATAGATTTTTTGTGTATCTAATCATGACCCTATCCTAAACCTAACCACTAGTAACAGGCAGATACAAGTACAGGTATGTACAGCAAAACACGGAAAGTATATCATTTACAAACAACTCATATTACATTACAAGTCTTCTGAAGCCATACTATATCTTTATGTGAGGAACAGAGTAAAAACTAGACAAATTGTATGTCACGAGACACATGAGGGCCAATGGCATTTCACACTTAAAGCTGATGATGTCGTGTTTTGAGTGTTATAGCATATTAAGATGTTTACTTGTTCAATCTTGAACGATGACTGAAACTTTATATTACTGGCATTTCTCGTTTATAGCCTTCTGAAGAAGAATTGCTTGTTGTATTCCTCAACAAAGTCACTTTGCATAACAGCATCTGCTAAAAAATCTGAAATCTGCTCTTTGTCTGTATTGATGACTGAGGTTCCCTTTCGTAGTCACTTCGAGTTACGTCAGAAGTGACGGAGATTGGGGGTTTCGCATAGAAAGCCAATCCTCTTCGAGTATTAAAACACGAGCCAATGGCATGCAATGCCTTGGGGCTGCGGAAATTTGCATAGCGTACTCCGCCCTACTCCGTGAGTATAAAAGGAGGAAGTGAACGCAACCGCAGTATGTTTTCGCTTCGGAGCCAAGAGAACCTCTTCACTCCTGAAAGCACTGTTCAAGACTCTTCGAGACGAGCGTCCTCTTCAGTGTTGGTGTGACGGCGGTACCCAGCGAGATTCTGCATCGCCTGCGATCTGAGCAGTGGTCTGCCAGACTTTGCGCTTCTCCCTGGTCGCTTCAGCGCTGAAAGAGTGAATTTCCTCCTCTCATTGAAAGAGCTGCACGCGCACGTCTTTTTAAAGACGGTTCGCCCGTGCTCTTCTGGGTGTGATTGATTTCTGTCGTCATCTGATGGTCACGATCGCTGCTTTGTATGCCTGGGCATTTCAGCATGCAGCAGCAGCGTTCGTGGATGACTCATTTTCCTTCTGTGGGAACATGACCATCTCTACACTGAGGTCGAGACTCAATGATCTCACTTGAGTGAGAGTCCCGGTCCCCCCCCGCTCGATCGGTTTCCTCCATAGGGGGCCCGTCGACCCGGGGACCTGGTGATTTACGGTGATGGTGTGGGATAAAGCCCCGACGATTCCTCGGGCCACACCTCCCGCCTCAGTGCGAGAGCCAGCGAGCGTTAGTTCGATTCAGTCGGTTGCTTCTTCGGTGGCACCGGCTGCTTCGGACAGCGCTCCAGATGATGATGCGATGTCGATCACAGCATCACTAGGCGGGCTTGACTCCTCGGGAAGTGAGGATGCGGCCGCGTTGCCTCCCTCGGGAGCGTCAGCGCCGCCGTGTCTGATCCCGCGATGATGGCCGTGCTATCTCGGGCGTCCGTGAGCATGGGGGTGGAACTCCGCCCCTCCCCGATCTCTCGCGGCTGAATAATTGGTTTTGGGTAACGCTGCCGCCTTACGGCCACGGCCAACCCCAATTTCCTTTTTTCCCCGAGTTGCATGCGGAACTGACACGCACTAAAAAATAAATAAATAAAAAAAAAAAAAAAAAAAAAAAAAGCGTGCTTAGTTCCCCGCCCTTCCTCCCCTCGGCGATGCGGCTGTCTGTGGGTACGCTGGGGCTCCCCCGGTCAACCGGCGGTTGCTCTCAGATGCCCCTCCAAAGCCTATGGGTTCTCGTCGTCTATGGCGGCGCGATTCTGTAGAGCGGCGGGACAGGCAGCCTCCGCCCTGCATATGATGAGCACCTACAAAGCTAGCTGCTCAGGAATGTGCACGAGGAGGTGACGGACCAAGCGAGCTGCGAGCCTGTCGCCTACCTTGTCCTTAAACGGGTCACGGAGGCGGTCGCTCGCTCCCTTGGTCAGGTGATGCCCACCGCTGTGGTCCAGGAGCATCATAATGTTCGGCGGTGCGGTCCAGGACTTTGCCCAGCACTTCTCGACCGCCTAGGAGCAGACGAAGGCGGTTTCTCTGCCCCGACGGCCAGCTGCTGCCTCCAACCAGCCGTCGGCTCGGACGCCTCCGCCAGCTCGCCGCCGAGGACGCCCCCCTGCGGCTCCCTTCCCTCCCACGCGGCCCCAGCAGCAGCCTTCAGCCGGTTCGCGTCGCGGAGGAGGCCACAGGTAAGCGTCCCAAGAAAAGAGCCCCCCCTCAGGCCGCGTGCCCCGCTAGATGCCAGGCGAAGCGATGTTCCTGAGGCGGGCCGCTCAGTGATAGTGTCATGGTTTTTCTCAGGAGGCGGTGGCAGGGCCCCTCCTTCCCCGGTGGAGGGCCGGTGGAGAATCTTTTGTTCTAGCTAGCTCCCTGAGCTGGTTGAGGAAAAGCTGACACTGTCATTGAGCACACAGACTGGAATGAGCGCGCACGACGTCCAGTGCGTCGCCCCGTTCATTCCTCTCTGTCTCGGAGGGCGCGGAAGGGTGCGTGTGTCGTCCCCGGGCTACGCCAATCCCTTCCCCCTCTGTCGCCAGACCCCCGGCAGAACAGACCCCCGTGGAACGCTCTGCCTTCCCTGGTCTCTTCTGTCGGGGAGCGGGTTTCGACGGTGCATCCGGACGGGGTAACTCCTGCACGCATGCCGGTCGACCCGCCTCGCTGCCCCCCGGGGGACGTCTGTGGTTCGCATGACCCCGTTGGCTCACTTCCTGGAAGCCTGGCTAGCGCTTCCGGGGTTCCCGCTGGGTCATCAGAACGATCGGATTCGGCTACGCGATTCAGTTCGCACGGTCTCTTCCCCGCTTCAGGGGAGTTCGCTCCACGATGGTTGGTGGCAATGCCCCAGTCTTGAGAGCGGAGATTGCGACCCTGCTGGCGAAGGGTGCAATCGAGACGGTCCCTCCAGCCGAGGTGAGGTCCGGGCTTTACAGCCCCTACTTCATTGTCCCCAAGAAAGACCGGTGGGTTACGACCGATCCTGGACCTGCGCATTTTGAACCGTTCTCTCCATCGACTACCGTTCAAAATGCTCACGGCCAAACGCATTTTCGAATGTGTTCGGTATCAGGATTGGTTTGCAGCGATCGACCTGAAGGACGCGTACTTCCATGTCTCCATTCTCCCTCGACACAGACCGTTTCTTCGGTTTGCCTTCGAGGGCCAGGCATACCAGTACGCCGTTCTCCCATTCGGGTTAGCTCTGTCCCCTCGCGTCTTCACGAAGATCGTCGAGGCAGCCCTTGTTCCCCTTCGCGAACACGGGGTTCGCATCCTGAACTATCTCGACGACTGGCTGTTACTAGCACACTCTCGAGCTCAGGTTTGCGAACACAGAGACCTGGTGCTACGGCACCTAGCCCGTCTGGGCCTTCGGGTCAACCGGGAAAAGAGCAAACTTTGCCCCGTGCAGAGGATCTCTTTTCTCGGCATGGAGATAGACTCGGTCGCCATGTCCGCGCAGCTCACGAACGAGCGCGCGCACTCACTGCTGGCTTGTCTTCGACAGTTCGAGGGCAAGAGTGCGGTTCCACTGAAACTATTTCAGAGGCTCCTGGGGCATATGGCATCCGCGGCCGCGGCAACGCCGCTCGGTTTGCTTCATATGAGACCGCTTCAGCTGTGGCTTCGCGATCGAGTCCCGAGGTGGGCATGGCATCGCGGCTCGCTCCGAGTTCCAGTGACTCCGACGTGCCGCCGATCCTTCTTTCCCGTGGTCGAACCTCAGCTTTTTACGGACAGGGTCCCTATTCAGCGAGTTTCCAGGCATCTCGTTGTCTCCACGGATGCGTCTACCACGGGTTGGGGTGCCATGTGCAATGGGCATGCAGCCGCCGGTTCCTGGACAGGAGCCCAGCGCCTCATGCACATCAATTGCCTCGAGCTGTTGGCAGTACGGCTCGCCCGGCACCGCTTCCGAGCGTGCTCTAGGGCCAGCATGTGCTTGTCCGCTCAGACAACACTACGGCAGTAGCGTACATCAACCACCAGGGGGGGTCTACGCTCGCGCCGGTTGTCGCAGCTCGCCCGCCACCTCTTGATATGGAGTCAGAAGCACCTGAGGTCCCTTCGTGCAGTTACATTCCTGGAGACCGGAACCGGGCAGCCGCGAGCTGTCCCGGGCCCGTCCCATCTCCGGCGAATGGCGACTCCATCCCCAGTCGGTCCAGCTGATTTGGGACCAGTTCGGGGAGGCACAGTTAGACCTGTTCGCCTCTCGGGACTCGTCCCACTGCGCCCAGTTATTCTCTGACCCGCGGCTCGGCTCGGATGCGCTGGCGCACAGCTGGCCACGGGGCCCACGCAAGTGTGCGTTCCCCCAGTGAGCCTCCTTGCACGGGTGTTGTGCAAGATCAAGGAGGACGAGGAGCAGGTCTTGCTGGTAGCCCCCTACTGGCCCACCAAGACGTGGTTCTCCGAACTCTTGCTCCTCGCGACAGCACCTCCTTGGCCTATTCCTCTGAGACCTACTCTCTCAGAGACGGGGCACTCTGTGGCACCCTCGTCCCGATCTTGGAGGCTGCACGTGTGGCTCCAGGACGGGACGAGGCAGGTTTGAGTTCGCTGCCACCTGCGGTGGCGGCAACCATCACTTCCGCAAGAGCGTCGTCCACGTGACACCTTTATGCGTTGAAGTGAAACCTCTTCGTCAATTGGTGTTCTTCTCGCTGAGAAGACCCCGGAGATGTTCGATCGGAGTCATGCTTCCTTCCTGCAAGAGGGGTTGGAGCGCAGGCTGTCGCCCTCCACCCTTTGGATTATGTCGCGGCCATTGCCGCGTCTCATGATGCAGTGAAAGGTAAGTCTATGGGAAGCATGACCTGGTCATCAGGTTCCTGAGGGGAGTGAGGGGGCTAAATCCGCCTCCCTCCCCTCCTGCCCTCTGGGGACCTCTCAGTAGACCTGGGTGCTCTGCAGAGGCCTCCCCTGGAGCCTTTGCAGTCGGTAGAGTTTTTGCCCTGTCCTATGTGACAGCACTCCTGATTGCATTGGTATCCATCAGGAGAGTAAGGGACCTGCACGCACTCTCTGTTGACGAAGTGTGCCTGGAGTTCGGGCCGGCTTACTCTCACGTATTCCTGAGACCCCGGCCTGGATATATGCCCAAGGTTCCTACCACTCCCTCCGGGACCTGGTGGTGAACCTGCAAGCGCTGCCCCTGGAGGAGGCAGACCCAGCCTTGGCACTGCTCTGTCCGGTACGTGCTCTCCGCACCTATGTCGACAGAACGCAGTGTTTCAGGACCTCAGACCAGCTCTTTGTCTGTCATGGGGGGAGCCAGAAGGGAAGGGCTCTCTCAAAGCAACGGCTGTCCCACTGGATAGTGGATGCCATTGCTTTGTCTTACCAGCAGCAAGGCCTTCCGTGCCCCCTTGGTGTGACGGCCCATTCCACTCGGAGTGTAGCCTCCTCTTGGGCTTTAGCGCACGGCGCCTCGCTAACAGACATCTGCAGAGCTGCAGGCTGGGCGACACCCAACACCTTCGCCAGATTCTATAATCTGCGAATTGAGCCGGTATCCTCTCACGTACTCGTTTCGGCCAGTTCTGGATCCGCTCAGGTGTCTTCGCTTGCTCGCCACTCCACTCCCCGGACTGGATAAGTGCGATATTTCCTCAGTTCTTCCATTGAAGTCTTGAGTCCTCCAGCACCGACGATGCGGGCACCACTGCGTTGCTCTGGATGCTAGCTAGGTGCCTCCATGCGCACGGTTCCCCATGGTAACCGTCTCATGTGTATTATCCACTGTAAGCCTCTCTGAGCATGTGTCTTCCCTTGGCAAGCCATCTGCCACCCCTGGAGTTTAAATCAGTAGCCACCTGCGGTTGGTACTCCAGTGTTCCATATGCGTTCCTATGTGGCCATATGTGTATTCTTAAGTCCTCCCTTCGGTAGGCAGCTGGTAGCATGTCCCCTTCGGGATATGTTTCCCAGTGTACCTTGGTAATCCTGTGTCAAAGTCGGATCCCAAAAAAAAAAAAAAAAAAAAAAAGAGGTAAGGCTCGGGGGTTCAGTCTTTCGCAGGGCACTGGAAGACAGCTTGAAGATGGCGTGATGGCACAGACCCCAATCTCCGTCACTTCTGACGTAACTCGAAGTGACTACGAAAGGGAACGTCTCGGTTACGTATGTAACCCTCGTTCCCTGAGTAGGGAACGGAGACGTTACGTCTCCCTGCCACTTCTGCTGTATCGCTGGGTAGAGGCCGAGTTCAGTCTTGGCTCCTCAGCGAAGACATACTGCGGTTGCGTTCACTTCCTCCTTTTATACTCACGGAGTAGGGCGGAGTACGCTATGCAAATTTCCGCAGCCCCAAGGCATTGCATGCCATTGGCTCGTGTTTTAATACTCGAAAGGATTGGCTTTCTATGCGAAACCCCCAATCTCCGTCACTTCTGACGTAACGTCTCCGTTCCCTACTCAGGGAACGAGGGTTACATACGTAACGAGACGTTCTTCATGAAAGTAATCCCTAATGCACAATAAATAATACCAAAAATAAATTTGAAATA
>NW_024121888.1:2838971-2935302 GCF_016745375.1 Pimephales promelas | reverse complement strand
GTGCGTCAATCCTTATATTGTAACCTTGACCCTTATGGGTAAAAGGATTTTACCTAACTAAGAGAAGAAGGGAAGGAAGAGGTAAAACAAAACAAAGCAGTTGAGTGACTCAGTATGGGTACTGTTGTGCAGTGACAGGTGTCAACATGTGATGAGAGGTGTTATACTTGTTGGGTGTATTGCTATATGTTTACTGTGGTGGAAAGGTTAGCTAATACAATGAAAAACATGCTTGTTGAATGTTTTCATGGTAGATGTGTTTAACTTGTGTATGTCAGTACAGTGTAGTGTAGTGCATGTACTGTATGTATGCTGTATGTATGTCAGATCTGTCTCAGTCTGTTTTGCCCCCCCCTTTGCTTGATGGCTTAGCTTTGATGAGCTTGTCCCATCTTTGCCTTGGAAAGGGATCTTCTGTGATCTGATGGGGGGTCAGTCCAGTAAGGCAGGAAGTTCTCTGGCAGACATTGGGAGGTGGTTTGGCACGGATGCGTGAAGCTGTAGTGCAAAACGTGGTCTCCTTGTTGCATTCCACTTGTGATGCCTTCTGGTTGTGACAGACAGTCTGACTTCTGTGCTTACTGGTGTTGCGGCAGCACACGGATGGTTCTTGAGTTTGGAGCTTGTGGTGTGATGGGTAACCAGGATGGTGTTTTCTGGTACCTCTGGGTGTTTGTCAGTGGTTGACTGTGAGAGGCCACTTTGTTCTGTGTTGTTTGTAGAACAGGTGGTCGTCTCAGGAAGGTGTGCAAGGTGATCACTGGTCTTCTGTGTTCAGCTTGTCTTTGAAGAACACTTGCAGTCGACTCAGTAGTCGCTCCATGTCCTCTGAGGGGAGACTGTCGTGTTCTTGGACACACTCAGTGTGGTGTGGAGGTGGGTTTCGTTGTCGCTTACCCACATAGAATGCTTTTGGATGCACTCGTTGATTCCAGTTGTTTCCTTCTGGTGGGTCCCATGACTTTTCCACGTTTGGAGTGGTAGCTGTCGTTAGCATGGGAGTAGCATTCTCTGTGCTCCTGATGAAGGACTGTGGCGTTGTCATGCCACTGGGTGTCTTCCAGTGCAAGGCTTGTGTCTTGGCTGCTGGAGTTTGACACTGTGGATGTTTTCAAACCTTTCTTGAAGTCATCTTTTGTTTGATGTAGGCCTTGTGTGTCAGGTCACGTAGCTGTTGAAGCGTCATGGTGACTGGGCAGGCCATGATGCCGAGATGACGACTCAGTCCTGGGTGCAGGTTTCTCAGGAAGATGGTTTTAAAGTTCACATCCTCTTCAAATTCAGGTTTGCTTTGTGCACCGAAGTAGGCTTGTCGGAAACGGTGATAATAGGCTTGGGGAGTCTCTTGACGACCTTGTTTGGTTTCCAAGGCGACTAACACACCATGTTCTGACTCTGGACTTGTAAATTCTTTAATCAGGATCTCACGTAGCAGCTGGTAGTTTGACTTGACATGAGCAGGTTGTCGGTCTAGGACGCTTCGTACCTCTTGACTGGATGTGGATCTGAGGAGGTATAGAATGTCTCTGTCAGTCATATGGGATCTCACCTCTAGGAGGAAGTCGATATCTTGGAGGTAGGCCTGGATGCAGTGGCCCTCCGTGGAGTTCGGGTCGAACTGGGTGATGTTCTTAGCCAGCTGGTTGAGATCTTTGAAGGTCATTCCAGTTGCAGCTTTGGAGTCTGGCTGGATGATCTCTCTTTGTCGGTTGGCAGGGAAGAGTTCTGTGGTGAAGGCCGGTGACGTTTCGGGGTGTGGCCATTCACTTCTTCCGTAGGATGACAGTTCTTGGATGGAGGACTCTGTTCTGCTCAGCAGTGATGATGCTGAGGGAGGTCTCTCCCTTCTTGGCTCTGGTTTCTGTGTAAAGACATGTTGGAGTTCATTTCTGACCGCGTAGAGCTCGTCGTTGGCGTCGTCTCGCTGTTGGGTCAGATGGTCAATTTCAACGCTGCACCTTCGCAGGTGGTCTTCCAGAGCAGTGAGTTTAGAGTTCTTACTTTCGATGTCAGCTTTGGCTTTCTCGAGCTGATGTTCAGCAGACTGGAGTTGGTTTTCCAGGTGCTTCTGGACAGTCTTTAACTCTTGTTTGTCACGTTCAGTGACTGCAAGGGCTTCTTGGAGCTTGTCAACTTGGGTCTTTGTTTCATGCTCCGCTTCGTCGGACGCTTTGAGCTGGTCTTTGCAGTGTTGAGTGTGCATCAGCTCTCTCAGGAACTCGGTGGTCTTGAGGTCGTCCTGGACTTTCACTTCCAGCTTGTCTATGCGGCTTTGGGCACGTGTCAGCTCCTCCTGAAGGTGGGTGACGTGCTGGTGGCTTAGGTTTAGCTGGGCTGTGAAGGCATTGCTTAAGGAACAGGTTATTTTGGTTAGTTCCACATGGCTTTGGTTTTGGCTTGAATCATGTGTCAGGAATCTTCTCAGAATTATGATTATTATTAAGAATAATAACAGTTCAATTGTCTTTGGGGTGAGGCAGTCTGTAATGCCTCTGAGCCAGGCGTCCATGTCTTCCCGTTGGGCAGTGGGGTTTGTCGTCCACGACATGTTGGCACGCTCGGTGAAGAGACTGACACAGATCTGTGTGGTATAAGCCTATATGTGGTTGCACGGCTGAGTGTAGTTTCAGTAAGTGTGCACCAATAGTGAAGTGTCGTGATGACTAAATGTTGGTCTAAGTGTACACAGTGAGGCTAGGGATGTGAGGATCTCGTCACTCAACTGGGTAAAGGAAAGAAAAAGAGAGAGGTTAAAACAAATCTCAGATGGAAATAGCTTTTTTTTTCAATGGAAGAAAATATTTTTGTAAATATTTTCTATCACTGGAAAGCTGGTTTCAACTCGTGATGTGAGGACTTCGTCACTCAACTGAGTAAGAGAAGAAGAGAGAAAAGTTAACAACCAATTTCAAATGAGAAAGAAACGAAACAAAAAGGAAATTATTAACTAGGGAAAGTATTAATTTCTCATAAATGTTTCTATCAATGACAATCTGTTTCCAGAAAGGTAAACAATATTACTGTTTATGTTTGCAATGAAAAATAATACAATAATAATGCTGATACCTCTTTTCTGAGTTTGACAGGATTGACACACACACCTTCGGTTGGACCGCTTACAGCAGGGCTTACAGCAGGGATGCTTTGAAGGCGGAGTTTGCTCAACACTTGTCTCTGTTAATTAATCTTGGATAAGATGTCAAAGTTTAAATTGCGTTTACAAATGCAGGGAGAGTGAGAAGAACACAAGAGGGTTTGATTAAAAATCAAATACCTAATAATCTGTTTGGGAAAGATTATCTTTGTCTCTTTTTAGAGTTGGTTGATGGTTCTTCCAGGTTTGTTCCCTACAAATGTGCAAAATTAGATGGAATAAAGCAGGACAGAACAGGAAAGATGTGATGAGGAGGAAATGAAGCAAGGAGGTTGGATCCCGCTACCTTTAGATCTACTACGAGTATAGAATTGATAGTTGATGAACAACTAAACACACAAATAAACTTTGTAAAAGACGATTGTCTCTGGTTTATTTGAAACTCGTATTGAGATGGTAATGTCTCCTATTGAAGCGTCACGCAAATGAATTATTCCAATATAGTGGTTAAGTTTATAACCAACAAGACGAAAGGATAAAGCGCAATGACGATAATAAGCAAATCTGAGTCTAACACTATTTTTGTAATAGTAATAACAACTTTCCAAATTTAACTTTCGAGTTCTTAAGTTTCAAACCTAATTCACCTAAAGTGATTAGATCTCAAAGAGAAATGTAAAAATTATGAAAATTATGCAATTAGAATTATTACAAAAATAAATCTAGAAATCATTAGAAATGATCTGTTTAGAAAGGTAGAATCTCAATTTTGCAATTTCTTGTTCTTTTAAAATCAAATTCGAAATTTGACAATTAATAATCATAAACCAGTATTTTCTTTTTCAAGTAAAATGCAGGTAAAACAATTAATAATAGTACACCAGTATTTTTCTTTCAGGGTTAACTTTAAAGAAAAGTGTGATAAAGTTAAAAGAAGAAACAAGAAAAGATCGATAGGTGTCTAAATGGTTAAATCGCTTTAACGTTGTTCAAACAGGCACTATAGCTAACCGCTGGGGTTAGTATTGATAATAGTAACTGATGCTAAAGACTTTAGCACAGGCCTCAATGCAAACAACCGCTCAGCTTTAGCTTAGCCTAGCTTAGCTTAGCGTAGCGTTTGTTTGGTTTGTTTACAAAGTTCGAGGGGGTCAGAGTTCACCCGGAAGTGTTGGTTAAGACTTCCGTGTCACGATAGCAACTAAAGCGATCAAGCGAACGCTAGTGGGCGAACCGTGAATTGCAGTTGGTAAGCAGTTTGTTAGAGTTCCATGCAATGTGAGCGCATTTCCATGTTCACAGAACATGTACAGTAACAAACGATCATATTACGGGAAATGTCGGCGCATTTCACACTGTTCAAATAAAATACACCACTCGTAGCTGGGTTTACGACATGGGGCTTCACTCAGTTTGTTGAGAGTGATAACTTTAAGCACGCGGCGGTGCGCTGTATGAGAACGATGATCTCGTCTCTGTCTTTGTGCAGGTTTAGTTTCACACAAAGTAACAGGGTCTAACTTGGTTCAGTTTCAAAACAAGCTTTACTTGGACAAAACTTAAAATAAGTCCTATTCAATTACACTCGGACACGCGCAGTGTTTACACGATAAATAATTGAACAGACATACACAGAAAAGCATTAACTGTTTATCACGGGGATCACGGATAGTGGGACACGCACTGGTGATCAAATAAAAATAAACAGATAAGCATTAAGTGTTTATCACAATGGAACACGCACTGCGATCAAACAAATAAACAGATAAGCATTAAGTGTGTATCACGGAGATCACAATGGAACACGCACTGCGATCAAATAAAATAAACAGAAAGCATTAAGCATTTATCACGGAGAAGCAATGGAACACGCACTGCGATCAGATAAATAACTTTAAGGCTTTTATGACTAGATTCGACAAGGAACACGCTTGACGCTCTGTCAGGAAAATATTTTAACTTACAGGGTTAGTTTTAATTACTGCAGTTTGATTTCGTTCGGCTTCTCTGACTGATATAAACACACACACAACGTTATAGCTCTCTGAAAGACTCTGGAACACGCAGATATCTCAGCTATAACGAGGCATTTCTAGAAATAAGGAACACGCTTAATTCCTACCTTATTTTAGTGTGAGGTCTTATATCTTATGCAGGTATAAAGAAAACAAAATAGGCGACAGACTAGACTTCTCAGCTTTCTCTGGGAGCTTCACTCACAGATAACAGCAGCAGCAGCATTCAATCGTGCGCGCGGCGCATACGTCACACACAGACTCGCGGAGGTTCGGATCTCGCATCCGCAACCAAAAATGAAAAGATAATTTCTTGATATATGTTCACAATTTAGGTTGAACTGCCTTTCATTCTCCACCAATTAATGTAGCAAATGCAACATTTAATAATATACATAAAATGTATTTAAGGGGGCCGAAGGCCAATTTAGCTCAAAGGGAAATGATTCATTGATTTGCAATGAATCTATGGAACTGAATCACTGAACCGAGCAAATGACTCGCTTAGAATTCATTTGAACGGGCCGTAATTATAACCAAATCTATAGTGAAACACTATGTCTTAGCAAGGTAACTTTAAATCGAACAGTACAAGACATTAAATGTGCAAACACGACACAAGAAGATTTATCTTTTCAAATATATGGACAAGACTTTATTAGCTATTCTAAGCACAAAACTAAGGTCTAAACATAATCACGCACACGCACACACACATTCATACAGTCGCGAAAGGGAAAGAGTGAGTTGGAAAGAGTGAGAGAAAGTTTCAACTTTCTATATGCACGTAAGACATAACCTGAAAGGACCACCAAGCATTAATTTGAACCTTCGTTTCTTAGAGAGGTTATTCAATTAACATTAAAGCACCAGTTCAGTTAGAGCCTGGAGTACTTGCGCTTTGTAGTGGCTGAGGGAATTCCCTTTGTCTGCGTCGCGTCGAAGGGGGGTTTCCCGGCCGGGTCCGTTGCGTGGTTTGTTGTCTTTGAAGTGCAGGGATGGAAGTTTCGCCGCTGGTCACGTGTGATTAGCAAGCGAATGAGAGTCTTTTCCAATTCGAAGCGCGTTGCAAACTTAACTTTGAAACAAGACTTTTACGAAAAAGGAAATAAAGGAAAGAAATGAAAGTAAGACGAGTCGGATGGCTTGACTGAGCTGAATTGTAACCCTGATCTTGATGGGTTATTCGTCTGCGGGTCGAATTTGGTCTAGTCGATGTAGAAGCATGCGAACATGTTCTTTGTTTCAGAGATAAGCACGAACAGAACACTCTCTTGCTGGTTTTAGAGAGAGGCACGGACTTAACAGTTACAGAACTGAACGAAAATCATCTAACAAAATCTTCTGAAATCTGAACATGAGGTCCTTTGTTCGGATCTTTAACTTAAACTCTAGTCCATCCTCCCAGAAACTTCAGGCCAATGGGTAATGGCATGATCTCAGGAGGTGGATCTACTTCTTTACTTATCATAATTTATGCATGGTCTGTGAGCTGGTCTCCAGCACTTAGCAGAGACAAAAGACCATGGTTTAAACCTTATGATTATTATAATCATAAAACAAAACCTTTTACGCAGATTTCAATCAAGCCATCTTTTGAATTAGGAGAATACGGTTCGTTTAAGAGCAAACGAGGCATTCACACTTCTAATGGTTGTATAACAATTACAAGAGTTAATAGTTAACAACAATTACATGGTTATTATGTGATCTAAGCATAATAACACATGAAGTGTAGGAACAACAACAATTATGATTGGTTATAGGTCCAAGAATTGTTCTGTGGTGAGTTTATATGATTTTATGTGTGAGATCTCCGATCTCAACAGTGAGGTCGTGGTAGGTTCAATGAGTAGGGGTAGAGGAAGGTGTTCTGTGTAACATCTCTGTCAGGAGATCAAAGAGGTCTTTGTTGTGAGCCTCTGTTCCACCATTTTGGAGCTGACCTGTCCCAGTAAAACATTAGCATATTGACACGTTCGTCCTGTTTAGTGCCCATCTCTTGGGCCTGTGGGGCAATAAAAGTCCTTATCTGCAGACAGCACGGAGTCGTTCCGTGACTCTGGAATGTGGGCTCCAGAACTTGGAGTGTTGAAGCCATGTGAATTAATTCCCATGAGAGATTAATTTGATTAAGTTGTGTTTGATTCGCCTCGATTCTCTACAGCACTGTTTTAATCGTTTTTTGTTTTGTATAGACCTTATGCACCAGAGAAACGTGGTCGCCGTCATCTTTAGAATATTGTCTTTGAACTTCCGGTTTCGCGGTCACTCTGTATATTTCTATGGCATCGCTGTCGAGGAGTAATTAGCTGGTGAAGTGGATTTACTTATTGTAGAGTTAACAAAAGTTATCCTGAGCATTGTAATGTTTATCATAAGCATTGTAAAACAGATGTCTTAACAAATGTCGACCAGGAAATTTTTTACGAGCAGTTCATTCATCATACCTATGCAAGATCGCTGTCAAAATACAGACCGGAAGTCAAAAGACAACGAGCGCAACGCTGAAAAGGGGCGGGCCGGGGCTACATAAGGTCTATACTTTTTAGTTTTTGAAACCGCTATCTCCCTCTGCTGCTGTAAGGTCTGAATTACCCTCAAGGGATCCATTAAGTCTTACCTTTCGGTTTACCTATTTCACAAAATCAGAAGGTGGGCACTTCTCTTTAATGAGTAACCATTTTTTCTTTAGTTTCTTAGGAAGTGCAAGTGCTAAACCAAATGCAGGATGTAGTCTGCCTGGATTGTATGCTATACAAGCTACACACATACTTTATATAACAGACTTTTTTTAATGACCAAGAAGTAAGTTCGGTGACACTTTAGAATACTGTTACATCATTGATGAATAACTACACAGGAACAAATGAGTAACGCACTATTAACATAGTAACTACTATTAACTAGAAACTCTGATTAACGATTTACGAATTAGAATTAGATTAACGAATTAGTAATTAAATGTGTTAATTATTTTATAATTAATTATTTGTTAATTATTAATTTAATAAGTGAACATTAATAATTGAATGTGGTAGTTCACTGTTAGCATAATCAATAACTACTGATAACTACTATATAAAGGTTCATAATTAACTTAATAATGCATAATATATAATTAATTGTAAAATACAGATCATGGTAACCCATAATTAATCAATTATTACCAAGTTCTTCAGAATGAATTACTAAATTTGGTTCAGTATTCTAAAGTGAAATCAAATTATAACTCTCTAGTAATGACTGAAATCATTGTACACTTTTGAGATTTTCGGTTTTGGATGCCAATGACTCGAGTGTAACTACATCCTTCAGAAAAAAAATTACTAATTATTTGGATCAGTATTCTAAGGTGAAGATAGTGGGAACCTATGTATCGACCCAAATGTTACCAAATCCATTGGAAGGAATTACTATCCAAACCCTACAAAAAAACAAAAATCTCAAAAACCCACAATGACTTTTTTGCTGAATCCTGCTGAAGGATTAGGTAATACTTGAGTCTTTACTAGTGGGTTACCGTGATCTTCACTTTAGAACTAAGTTTAAGCTCATCCAGCGAGCGTTTTGCGGTAAGGAAGAAGGATTTATTTGTTTGCAAACTCAGACTCTTTCTTGACCCAAAAAAATATAAAAGTGATCTTGTGCAGCAGAAGAAAAAGTGGTACAGTCAAAATCCTTGATCTGTAACTACATGAGAGGATAATATATGAACCATAAGATTCACGCTGACATGCAATACTCTTTCATTCATTTTCATTCATTCATTCATTCATTTTTAATGCTTAATTTGACATCACAACCGACATAACAAATGAAATACTATAAGTATTATTATTATTCATTGACGTCACTACCTGGAAATAACCCGATTTATGAATAAAGTCTTGAAAACGGTTTACTTGCGTTGTTGGGTTATAGGCTTGCATGTAACCCCCGGACAAGAGGCTGTTTCTATAAGCAAAAATGTTTCAGATGAAGCCTTGGAGATGGTGTGAACATCTTCCATCAACTCGCTCTCTGATTGGGTATTGTTTTGTTTCACGTGATTATCTCCAGTGTGTACGCTTGTTAGTCCCCGGGGTTCTCCCCACACAACAGGATTTCTGATCGTAAATAGTCTACATGTTGAATATTTACGATTCGAGATTGGGGCGGCTCTGACATTCTTCTGAGCAGATTCAGCCACTCTTAACACACCTCAGGCTCTCACCACAGGAACATTTGAAAAAATAGTCTGTAGAACCATCAAGATTTATATTTATGCTTTTGTATTTCTTACATTGCATTTCAAGATACACATTTACATTCTTATCAGTTTATTCTTATTTACATTCTTATCAGAACCCATGACCTTAGCATTGTAAGTGCCAACTCTCTACTGTTTGAGCTAAGAGATAATCAGGAGTTTAACTTGGATTATCAGAAGGGGAGAAATTGGTCCAAAATTCCCCCGAATATCTTGTAGTATGTACCCAGAATTAGTTGTGGCTGGACTTTCAAGGCCCCACCCATTATGTCAAGAGAGGGGGAGCTGTACGTCAAGCTCCGCCCATTGGCTCTGCAGTGAGCGGCCCTCTCTCAGGTAAGATGAGTTTTACAGCAGTCAAACTCTTATATAATTTGTTTAATGCAGTGCGATTGTCATAGAGGTTGTTAGAAAGTTTAATATTGATAAGATTTCCTAGGTTTGAGTAGTGCCGTTTCAACTCATCACCATTTTCCAGACGACTTCCCACACAGTAATTTACTCAAAGTGCTCTGTCTTGTACTTACAGCAGGATATAATTTCTCTTTTTAGATGTTCTCAGTTGGGGTTATTCAGTCAGACCACAGTCTTTCATTGTTAATTTTCTTTTGTTAAATTGCTCGGTTTTTATAATGATGTTGTAGGAATTTTTAAATTTATAAGACTTTCCCTATTTTGGATTATTTTGTGACATATACATGTTTGAATTTTATAGTTGTTATTCTCTGTTTAAGGTATATAATATGTCTGAAAGATTTATTCAATAAGGGATTATCACGCTTCCGGGTTTCATGGGCGGGATTTGTCAACTTTGTGCATGTCCACTTCCGATGCAGTTCAACAATGGCTGAGACGAAGGCTATATCACTGCTCTGTTCCACTTTGTAAATCTAACCAACAACGCCAACCCTACGTAAGTTTTCAAGGATTCCTGACTGAATTGAGTATAAGGAAGAACTGGATTAAAACTTTAAAATAATAAACAAGGTAGCACGTTTGTTTGCAGCTGGCACTTTAGTGAATCAGATTAATTTACCAGGGATGCCTTATAAATAAACTTAGTGTAGTCCGTCATCAGTTTGCCAGCGAGATCAACGGAATTCAACGGAAGTGGCAGTGCACAAAGATCACTGAATCCGGAAGTCCTACGTATCAGCGTGATAATCCCCTATTATGGATGTGAAGGTTAATGTTCTTTACTCCCTTCTAACAACTTGGCTGACTCAACAATACATCAACAAATTTTGGTCAATAATTTATCATAAGCTATAATGTTATTGTCTGACTGAGAAGTTCTGCAGAATTAAAATTTGAAGGAATCAAGTTTGTCACTACAGAGATGCTGTTGTTGTCCTCCAGGGCTGCAATTACTTGAGGAAGTTTCACTCATTATCTCTTGACCCCTGGAGATATGTTGAGAGGAGGTTGTGATTCCTTGCTCCATGCACTTAGTGAAGTCTTGGCTTTCTTCTCCCTGCTTTAATGATGTAGTTCTTACTTGCTGTGGAAGGCTTTGATCCTTGCTTTGATCCTTGCTGGCTCTGGATTAATCAGCAACCTTCTAAAACTCTTAGAGCCCCAAGCTATTGCAGAACAAGGCCCTATCAATCGTTTTTCTGAATGAAGACAGTTGACAATCTTGAGGTAGTGTTTACATTTGCTCTATTTTAAATATTTAGGACATTTTAACACATTGTAATGCACTTTATGCCTTCAAAAGCAGCACATTGAAAGAACAAATTTGGTGTGAAGCTGTTAGTCAGAGACAAAGCAGTAGATTTTGTAAAAAAAAACTTAATACAATAAAATTATGTTGTTCAGTGTTTTTTAACTTCAAAACAGGAAAATGTATTTTTAATCTATTTTCAAAATGATTTCTTAAATTACTTCTAGAGAGTCCACACATGCATTTAGTCCTGTACAGTAATGCACATGTAAGTCAATTTCTAAGTATCCTAAGCAAAGAATATGCACTTCTAAAGAACATTTTACAACAATAACATGCTTTAATAAAGTATGATCTCTCCATGAGTAGAAAATGTTACAGATCAGTATCTGAGATGTTCTGAAAGGCCTGAAAGTGCTACAGTCTCATCACCACATATCCAACATAATTCCGTAATTTAATAAAAATATCTATCTGAAATACCTAAACAAATATGCTTTAATTTATTATGTCCTTTACAGTGGAGAGATGTATTTTTAGTTCCCTTTCAGTCGATAATGTCGGACGTAGTCGATGGTCGACTGAATGGGGATCGCGTCAGAGAGCCTATGTTCTTCGAGTACTATTGAACAATTTGCATCACACAGTCCGCCCCCGCGCGCAGGTATAAATCGCTTCGGAGCCAATTGTATTGATGTCTCTAGAGTGCTGTTGATTTCGACGAGCGAGTGTGTCTGTGTTCTTTTGGAAAGACTCTCCCAGTGCTGATGATTTCTACAGTGCAGTGCAGCGGTGGTCGCAAGCTGGTCGCAAGCAACTGGTTGAGGGCGAAAAAGTGAGTGCTTCTCTGAATTCAGTGTTGCCGCGGTCATTCCTGTGACAGGTCCCATTTCTGAAAGAGCAACACGGGTGCGTTTGCGTCTTTAAAAAAAAAAAAAAAAAAAAAGATGTTATTCCACCGGTGCTTTTCTGGATGCGGTCGTTACCTTTTCCTCTCTGATGGGCACAATTGTTGCATCACATGTTTTAGCTATATATATATATATATGTGTGTGTGTGTGTATATATATATATACTGTATATATGTTCAGCATGGTGAGGCAGCTTTTGTGGATGGCTCATGTTCTCATTGCGGGAATATGACTGTCGCGGTGTTGAGATTGAGACTCGCCTTCATTTGTGAAGCTCGAGTCCCCATTACCATGCCCCACCCCCGGGTTCCGTATGGGATGGATAATCGGAGAATAGTGATGGATGTCTCGGCCGGTAACCATTCCCTGTGGGCTCCTCACTCCTCCGTCACACTGCAGCCGATGGAATTCCTGTTGAGCATGCTGATCCCACTGTAATGGACCGATCAGCTATTTCAATGGGGTTCCCCCAGAGGATAAGATGTCGATGGCAGTATCGGAGGGTGAGCTGGCCTCTGGAGATGACGACTCGGCTGTGTTATCTCCCTCTGGGTGTGTGACATTGCCCGAGCCAGATCCAGAAATGTCAGCAATGCTGAAACGGGCCGCCGAGGCTGCCGGGCTTGAGTCGAAACTCCACCGTGTCCTGTTCAGTCTCGATTGGGGGATTGGTATCTGGTTCTTAGCTCACCGCCCCAGTGCTTTTCTTTTCCAAAATGCATGGAGAGCTTATCTGGTGAACGGCACTTTCTCTGCCAGAAACTGCCTGAATAGCTTTTCCCACTCACTAGTCTTGGTTGAGGAGCAGTGAAGGGCTGCAAGGTGTACCTCAATTGGAGCTGTCTGTCATGACACAGGTGCACCTGTGTCTGGCGGCCGCTGCCTTTTGGGGCGATTCTAGTCCCCCCATAGGGCCTGTGAATTCTCATCCATTTCGATGGGCAATGTTTTCAAAGACTTGAGGCAAGCCGCCTCCTCTTGCATGCCATTGCCTTGTATTTCCAAATGCTCTGTCCTTTAGATCAGTGTTTCCCAACCCTGCTCCTTGTGAGGCACACCAACAGTGCACATTTTGGATGTCTCCCTTTTCTGACCCATATTTCTGGTCTTGGAGTCTCTACTAACGAGTTGATAAGTTGATTCAGGTGTGATCGATTAGGAAGAGTTGGAAAATGTGTAGTGTTGGTGTGCCTCTAGGAACAGGGTTGGGAAACACTGCCTTAGATGGCCTTTGACCTGAAGGACAGTACTTCAGATCCTGCTCCCTCCACTCCACAGATCATTCTTTGTTCTTGCATTGAGGGTGCAGAGTCCTCAACAGAACAAGGTCCTACCCTTCGAGTGCTCCATAGACAGTTGGGTCTTCAGGTCAACTGGGAGAGAGTGTTCTCGTCTATGGGCTGAGTATCTCTTTTTCAGTTTGGAGAAGGACTCAGTTCTACACGTTTCTTCAAGTAAGAGTGTGTTAAGCTGGTGTTATTAGAAGTGAGAAAGGGTCCCACTGAAATAACTTTGAGAGGCTTCTGGGGCATATGGCAGATGCAGCCGTTTGACTTCCTCCATACGAAGACCGCTTCAGCACTAGCTTCATGATCGAGTCCTGAGGTGACCGTGGCAGACCGGCATGCCCCGTGTCCCCGGATCACCTCGGCCGGCCGCCAAACCCTTAGTCTGTGATTAGACCTTTCGTTTCTCCGGGCTACCCACTCCTAGAACGAGGTCCACTATCACCATCAAAGAGGCCACGTACAAAGGGCATGCTTTAACGGAGGCCTGGGCGACCTCCGACTGTATTGGCATCTGTGCCTTGAGTTGTTGCAGTTCCCCTTGCTTTGAGCCATCATTGCTCAGCGACTTGGTACTGGTTTGATCGCAACTGTTGCACTATGCTTCCCTCGCATCTCAACTCGCCTGTCACCTCCTCCTTGGAGTCAGAAGCTTCTGAGGACGCTTTATTTCACTATTCTTCCGGCCTGCTCAATCCTGCCGCCAACGAGCCTCATTCGTGGCGCCAATGAGCTTTGGTCAGGCAGAGTAGAGACTCCATCCCCTGACAGTCCAGCTGGGCAGGGACTTTCTCGGGGCCGCACAGTAACATCGGTTTGCCTCTCCAGAGTCCTCCTTCTGCCAGTTGTTATTCTGTCTGAGCGGACAACCCTTGGACAGACACTGGCTCTCAAGCTAGGGCTCCACAGAAATGCGTTCCCCAGTGAGCCAACTAAAAAAGCGGCTGTGATTCATTGTCGCCTGGTGCCTGCTCATGTTCAGTGATTTCATCACACTCACATGTTGAGCAGAAATGCTCCTGAAACTGCACAACAGATGCACATCAACCTAACTTTACTGTTCTGTGCTGACATCAAAGTGTTCCCGCAATTCACTCACATGGTGTTTTTCTCTCAGTCTCTCTTTTCGTGATCAGACGATTAGTTCCGCTTAGGCCTTACGCAGCTTGCATAGTGTGCGTATAGGGAGGATCGATTCTGCACATTGGTTACTACTAATTAATTTGGTCATTTAATCCGGATGCAGTAATTGCTGTGTCAAATATGAATCCAGACAAGACGACTAGAGAAGGACTGCCTGCGGACGTGCGTCCTAAGCAACGAATAGAGCCTCCAGCCTGGTTGTAGGATTATGAGGTTTCTCTCCCTCACTATGACCAACGGACTCCAGCTGCTTGTAAATTCCTTCATCCCAGAAAGTTACATGCAAGTCACGCTGAAAGGGTAGCCAAGATCATGTATGAGTAATCAAGCGACAAGGCCATGTGGACAGACTGGTGAGCCATAAGTTGTTCACCACACACTGGACCAAGATTTGAAAGCACACCTGTATCTCACCCTGTTACAACGGAGGATGTATCAGAGATTCTGAAAATGATGCAGCAGCTTAAACAAGAAAATCAACAACTTCACTCTATAGTGTTAGATATGCAACAGCTAATGAGCATTAACAGAGCCTCCTCAATCAATCAAAGAGAATTGCATTTGCCATATGAGAGAGCCCTGTTACCATCAATCCCAACCCCTTTTTCCAGAATATGAAGACTGGCTACTGCCACCACCTCCTGTAGTGGATGATGACATCCTTCCCCCCGCAATGGATTTACCACCCCTACCTCCTAGACACAACATATCTGTCACAATCTGTCTTGTCTCCACCTACACTTCCCAGCATCCCTCATGTTTTCGCACCTGCCTGTCATCATCATTGTCATCTGTGCATAGGCAATCACCTTCATTTGTGTCACCTGGTTTCTGTTCATTAGTGTCTGTATTTAGATCCTTACTGTTCAGTTTGTCCTGGTCAGTTCTCGTTTATGTAACTTTGTTTATGTCACTTTGTTCATGGTTGTATTCAACGTGTGTTATCCTGCCTGTCATCCTGCCTGCCTGTTTGTACCTGTGATTTATATTAGTAAACTGTCTGATTTGGAGCCTTTTAACTTTGAGTCTTCTTCTGCCTGCTACACACCCGTTACAATATCAGATTTGGTTGAGGAAATTATCACTAGCCTGTAGAAATTAGGGAATAAAGATCAATCTCCCTCCAAGAGGTAGCCTATGGCAACAACTCCACCGCAGAGGGTGAGTAAATATCCAAAGGCCAGGCATCCCAAAACAGCACCTACCGTCAGCATGCCATTCTATAGAGATTCTATAGAGACAAAAGACAGCATTCTGACTACCCTCAGCTAGAGAAGATAAACAGAGGCCCTACACCCACAATCCCTGAGTTTACCCATTGTGACCCACAACTGAAGGTATCATTGGACAATATTCTACCTGAAGATGCTACCGAGAGATTTAAATATCAATTTATCTGTATTTGTTTTTCACTATATTCATAATCTGTATTTGTTTTTCACTATATTCTTTGAAAAGGCAAACTCACAACAATATGTTGAGGGAAACATGGTGAGAAATTTGAAGGGCCACCTTCTGCAAGGAAGGGACACCAGCTGCAGGGACCTTAGTCCAGAGGGTGATAGGGTCACAGAGAGACTGCTGCAGTGCAAGGTTTTCCTGAAGCTCAATTAGTTTTGATTGAAGAGAAGCAGCACTAGTCCATGGGCAGATTTTCAGGCCTTCAGTTGAAAATTCTGTGATGTTTCTGACAAGGAATGGATTTTCCATGCATAGTAAGACTTGACCAACACAGAGACATTGTGTTAGCTCATCTAGTTGCTCTAGGCTAGAGACTCAATACCAAAAAAAGTGTTCTTTCTCCGGCCCAGAGAACGACTTTTCTCGGGATCGGATTCGATTTGAGTAGGATTCGATCACGATGCGGGCACAAATGTCTCCCGCTCGAATCGAGACCATTCAGCAGACCATCAGCAAAGTCAGGCTAGGTCAAGTACTCACTGTTTGTCAGTACCAAAAAATGGCTTCAAACATGGCTTCAGCATCCACGTTCATTCCTCTGGGGCTGTTGCAAATGAGACCATTTCAGTTGTGGCTAAAAGTCAGAGGATTTCATCCAAGAGCCAATCCTCAAAGGCTAATAAAAGTGACGTGCCGCGGGCTTTGTACACTATCTCTGTGGCTCAGACCCCGGTTCCTTGCCTTGGGTCCCACTCTAGGGGCGCCGTGTCGTTGCAGACTGCTAACGACGAACACCTCCCTGATGGGCTGGGGAGCGGTCTTAGATGGCCGTCCAGCTCAAGGGAAATGAGAGGGTCATCAGCTCGATTGGCACATCAATTGCCTCGAGCTGATGGCCGTATTTCTGGCTCTGAAATATTTTCTCCATCAATTGAGGGGCTGTCATGTCATAGTGCGGGTGGAAAACACAGCAGCACTCTCTTATATAAATCACCAGGGAGGTCTGCGCTCACGCAATCTGAACAGAATAGCGAGCCAAATTTTTCTCTGGGCCCAGGACAAGTGCCTGTCTCTCAAGGCAGTATACATTCCAGGGCATTTGAATGTGGGAGAAGATTTACTGTCCAGACAGACACTACCGACGGGGGAATGGAAAATAGTGAAAGTAAGTAGTGAAACAGATTTGGACCAAATTTTACAAAGTGGAGGTGGACCTCTTCGCCTCCCAGCAGACAGCACAATGTCTACTTCTCTCTGAGTTACCCAGCTCCGTTGGGTCTGGATGCTATGGTGCACTCATGGCCCAAGATGCGCCCGTATGCGTTTCCTCCAGTTTCTCTGCTCCCGGGAGTTTTAGCTAGGGTTCGCCAACAAGGGTCTTGCCTCTTGCTGATAGCGCAAAGTTGGCCGAACAGAGTGTGGTTTTCGGATATAATATCTCTCTTCGACGGCTCGCCTTGGGTGATTCCGGAGAGGAGGGACCTTCTGTCTCAGGTGGAGGGCGCGATATTCCATCCCAGGCCCGACCTGTGGAATCGTCATGTTTGGCCCCTGATGGGAACCAACTGAGGGACACTGGGCTTTCGCCTGCTGTTATTGAAACCATTCTGAGCACTAGGGCTTCCTCCACTAGACAAAGTTATGCCAGTAAATGGGGTGTTTTTGAAATGTGGTGTGTTGTACACAATGTAGATCCAGTCAACTGCCAGGTTGCTTTAGTTCTGGACTTCATGCAAGAGAAATTATCAACAGGCACATGCCCTGCCACTCTTAAGGTTTATGTGGCCGCTCTTTCGGCTTGCCACCCCTTAGTGGAAGGGGCGCTGCTCGGGAGACACCCTCTGATATCTCGCTTCCTTCGTGGGGCCAGGCGACTGAGGCCTCCAGTAAAAACCAGGATCCCTTCATGGGATTTAGCTATAGTCCTTGAGGGTCTGGTTGAAACCCCCTTTGAACCTATAGAATCTGATAAACTTCTGACTCTAAAGATGGTTTGTCCAATGGCAATAACTTCCTTGAAGAGAATTGGGGATATGCAGGCTCTGTCTATCTCTCCATCCTGCTTAGACTTTGCCCCAGGAGCAGTGAAAGTGATTTTGCATCCTCATCCTGATTACCTGCCTAAGGTTCCATTTTCGGCTATACATCTGGTCATTCTAGAAGCCTTCTGTCCTCTACCGTTTACAACGCCGGAGCAGGAGAAATCTCATATCCGTGCTCTTCAGGCTTACATCCACCGCACTAGCCAGTGGCGTAAGTCAGAGCAACTTTTCGTCTGTTATGGTGGTAGTAACAGAGGAGCAGCTGCCACCAAGCAGACCATGTCTCATTGGGTCAGGGATGCTATTGCTCTTGCTTATGAGGCGCGCGGTCAAGCTTCGCCTATAAGACCTACTGTATGTCTTAGAGCTCACTCCACCAAGGGGGTTGCCTCTTCTAGTGCTTTGGCGAGGGGTGCCCCCTTACAACAGGTTTGTCATGCGGCAGGTTGGTCCGCTCCGCACACATTCATAAGATTTAATAGTTTGGATGTTCATGCCACTCCAGGCTCTCATGTTCTTGAGTCAACATCACAGACTACTGTCTGAGGCCTTCTTGCGTTTTTGTGTCCACATGCACAACCGTGGGGGTCCGGACATGTTCAAGCAGCGTGGGTATTCTCGTTCCCAATGCGCTGAACAGTGCAGCATCAATTGTAGCTTTCGAAAGGGAACGATCTCGGTTACTTAACTGTAACCTTGTTCCCTGAGAAAGCGGAACGAGATGCTGCGCTGCTTTGCTGTGCTGAAGATGTCCCAGGAATGCTCTTCAGACAAAATATCCTGATGATGCACCTGCAGCTCATCTATTTATAGGCTTGTGTTGCAGATGCGTGCGATGACGTCATCAACCGAGGCTATATTACCTCCAGGTCTTCTATCGACATGTTACACACAATATTCACAGCTGGTCACGATTAAAGACGTTCCCAATGCACTGAGCAGCGCAGCATCTCGTTCCGCTTTCTCAGGGAACAAGGTTACAGTTAAGTAACTGAGATCGTTTTCCCCGAGGAAAATCTCTAAAGAGAATGTGGAAACTGTTTATCAGCTTGTCCAGGAATTCAGCATGATTGTGATGATGATGTGTTCCTGTTGTTTGATTTAAAAGCTTTTTGAATTGAAGCAGGTCCTGCTGTAAGTCACGCTTAAACACACTCCAGTTTCTTCTAAAAGGCACAAACAGCTGATGTTATGTTACACACTGTGTTATTTTTGCCCTGGAGCTTCATGTTGAGATCACTAAGATGGGAGGTAATGTCAGATAGAAATGCAACAATTTCCATTTTTTCTTCTGCATAAATTCCACAAATTGTTTTGCTTTTGCACTCTTCTGATCTAACAGAAATGTTTCCAACTCTTTGTGTTATGTCCAAAAGCGCTCCAGCACTCCTTGCCTTTACTAAACCACCGGACATTGTTGTGAAGGAGCAAATCATCAAATTCTGCATTCACCTCTGTTAGGAATGAGCGCAACAAGCAATGCTGCAGAGCAGATGCCCTCAAAAAATTCACAAGTCTAATTACTCTTGTCATGACCTCTGCATACTTTTCTCCAAGACTGGCACACAAAACAATCTGATGAATTATGCAATGATATGCAGGTCCGGGTGATGAGCTCTCAAGCGTGCCACTAATCCCCTCTCTCTTCCAGTCATAGATGGAGCTCCATCGGTAGCAATGGAAATAACATGATTCAGGTCTATCTCTGTCTTTAAACATCTGAATCAGTTCTTCATAAATATCATCCCCTCTTGTGTCCATGGAGGGCTGTGAGGCCTAACACATCTTCACAGAATTCTCCCTTATCTTCATCAAAAAATCTGACAAACACCAAAAGTTGTGTGTTGTCGGTGTTGTCTGTGGATTCATCCAAAGCCAATGAAATGCATTTAGCCTTTTTTTATTGCAGACTTCATTTGGTCAAGCAAATCCTCAGCAAGGACTTCAGTTCTCTTTACAGTGGTGGAGTCAGACAAATATATTTGGTTTATTTTTTGTATGATGTCATCTTTTTGAGTTCCCTCAAACAGGGCAATTGCTATTTCATTCATGCATTCCTTCACAATCTCTGAGTCAGAGAATGGTTTCTTGTGCTTTCCTAAGACCCATGCCATTCTTATGAGGCTTCAGTTGCATGTTCTTGTTGGGTGGCTGATCTAACTATTACACTGCCTGTTTCGTGGCATAATGATTGCAGTTGTTTGATTTTTCTGGCTCTTACCTCAGATTTAAGCAGGAAATTGTGGTCAAAATGTCCGTGCTTGAAGTCATAAGGACGTTTCACGTTACCACTCTTGACAATGGCAACCGTCTCATTGCAAATTGGTTTTGTGCTCCCCACTGGCAGCACAAATGCATAACTGTCAGTCCACTCTGTCTTAAATTCGCGATTTTCAGAATCAACTCTTTTATCAGGTTTTGAGCACGCCATGACTTTCGTTGGCAAGTAATCAGGTAATACAGATTGATTAACATCTGCATTGAAAATGAAACACACACACACACACACAGCCAACAGTGAGTGAGTTGTCATGGTGATTACAGTAATTGTATTGCATCTGGGTCCTGATCCGGACTGCGGTCCGCCTATTGAGTACCTCTGACCTAGACTGAACATTAGGCTGCAATCAGGTACTGTTAAAGGTCATAAAAGTAATAAAGTCATAAAGGTCATTCATCGGAATAGAGAACATACCCTAAAGACATTTGCCATTTTGGATGGCTCAGTACGCCCCTTCAAGCTTTCACCATCTTCACCTCTCTCGTCTTCTCTGCCTGTCTTGTCAGCCTGCTTTTACCAGTCCTTCGCCTGCTCCTTGTCCACCTCCACCTGCTTTGTTGGTAGTCACTATTTTAAAATGTATACAACGTTTAGTAGGGAGGCAATGCAGTGTTGAGAGAACCGCGCCAATATGGTCATACTTCCTGGTTCTGGTAAGAACTTGAGCTTCTGCATTTTGGATCAGCTGTAGTTTGCTTATGAAATGTAGTTTGCATAGGAAATTACTAGTCATCCAAATTTTTATATCAGCTATGCATTCCGTTAATTTTGTGAATTGGTGCATTTCATCGGGGCGCGACGAAATATAGAGCTAAGTATCATCAGCATAGCAGAGAAAACTATGCTTCCTAAAAAATATCTCCCAAGGGTAGCATAGCAGAGTGAACATGTTATGAACTGCTCTGAGGCTTGTAGATGTAGATCCAAACGCAGCTTTATTTGAGGGCAATCCAGAGGCGTAATCTAATGTACAGGCAAGAGTCATATACAGATAGGCAGTCCAAAACAGACACACAAAGAAACAAACAAAACAGGCAAGGACCAGAGGCAAGAGAGTAATCCAGGGAATAGGGCAAGATATCCAAAAACCAAGAGATAGTGATGTGACATTTGAAGCGAGGCGTCGGAGCTTGTGTCGAGCAAAAAGGGGCGTGCCAGATGAAGCCGCGATTCGAGGCTTGTGTTGTTAACGTGAAAATCACGTGACTAATGACAAACGAGGCCTCGGTTTGTGTGAAAACGTCATCGGTTCGGTCTGAGTGTCGTTTGTTCGAATCTCGCGCCACCTTGTGGGTGTTGTCAGGAGTAATTGAATCAGTTGAAGTAGCGCCAGGGAGTCAGAGTTAGAGAGATGTTTCATCGTCGTTATTGTGCAATATATGTGTTAGGGCTTTATATTATTACATTATTAGGTTAGATTAGTTATAGTTTATTGTTAGTATTAATTATAGCTATATTATAGTATTGTTATATTAATTAGATAAGATTATTTTGATTGCTTTGGATTTGGACTGGACTGGTTTTTGATTTGGATTGCCCTTTTGGAATTGTTTGCTTTTTGTGACCTAATCCTTTTTTCTTATAATAGAGCCAGCAAGAAAGAGCTTATTATTATTTTACTGTCTTGATATAGCTAATAATCCTCACTATATGGCTGTATAATATTTAATGTCTAAGCCTGAACACACTTGAAAAAATTCTGTTCCTCAATAAAAATAATGTCTAATCCTTCCTTCGGTCCTCTACGTCCCCAGTCCCATAAGCACAACACAGCACAAAAATAGTAACAGTTCAACAAATCACCAGAAACAATTCTTAACCTTTACCACACCACACTTTTCTGTTGCACTTTACTTTATTATGTACACTCCCTCCACCATAAGCACTGCACTCAACAGTGTAACTTTTACTGTCACTATCCAAATAATTTATGAATAACTAATTAACTCTCTCTCTGTGTGTGTGTGTGTGTGTGTGTGTGTGTGTGTGTGTGTGTGTGTGTTGTGTGTGTGTGTGTGTGTGTGTGTGTGTGTGTGTGAGAGAGAGAGAGAGAGAGAGAGAGAGAGAGAGAGAGAGAGAGAGAGAGAGAGAAGAGAGAGAGAGAGAGTTGTCTCTGTAGAAGTAAGTTCAGACAGAATATACATATTTTATTTTATTCCCAGGCAATGGACAAATGTCTGCTCAGGTATTTGTATTATTGCAAATGAAAGGTTACAGACATTAACAGTGAGAAGAAAAAATAAAATAAAACGGGACAGGGGGGTGTATATGGACATCATAAGTCTGCTCAGGTCATCGCTTCAGAATTAAATAATTTGTTTGCTATTTCTTTGCACAGTAGCTAGGTGCCACTAGTGAGCAATACTGAATGAAGCTTCGAGTAATGAACCTTTGAGTGAAGCAATGGGCTGCGAGGTCTCAGTGGTTCAGGAAGCCTCATTTTGCCATCACTACCAAGAGACAAGAAAACCGTAAGAATGCTCAGAATTGCAGTGTAACATTTAAACAAGGACCGACACCCAACAACTGAAGCACAGAGGTTTAAATACACAGACAAACAAGCTAAACAAGGGAACAAGGGGGCGTGGCAAATCAGAAACACCTGGGGGAACTAATCAACAAGAAAAACTACAAAATGACTACAAAACATGGCACGGATCAGGAAATAACTGAAGTCCACACAAGACAAGACAAACACATAGACAGGAATCGTGACAGAACAGCAACGGTCCTAGTACTGAGCCTTGTGGTACGCAATACTGAACTTTTGATGGAGACATCTCTTCGTTTACTGCAACAAAACTGATAACAATATCAGTTACAGATACAGATACAGAGATGATTTGAACCATACTAATGCAATTCCACTAATGCCAACATAATTTTCAAGTCTATTTAAAAGAATGTTCTGGTCTATAGTATCAAATTCAGCACTAAGATAGATTAACACTATGAGAGATACAACCACGATTAGATGATAAGAGCAAATCATGATGAGAGCAGCCGGTTGGAACATAGTTGTGAGGATACTGCCTTTACTAGTCATTTTGATAGAAAAGGTAGATTCGAGATCAGCCTGTAACTGACTAATTCTCTAGGATCGAGTTGGTTTTTTTTAATAAGAGGTTTAAGAACAGCCAGCTTAAATATTTTTGGTACATATCCCAGTGACAAAGATGAATTAATAATATTAAGAAGAGGATCTATGACCTCTGGAAGCATCTCTTTCAATAGTCGGTATATAAGGTCTAACATACATCTTGTCGATTTAGATGATTTAACGAGTTTAGACAATTCTTTCTCTGATTGAATGGAGTTTGTAAGGCTTTTCTGTACACAATCCATGAAATGCGAAAAACTCCTAATTTTGTTTTCTTCCAGCTACGCTACATTTTTCTGGCTGCTCTCTTAAGGGCCTGAGTGTCCTCGTTGTACCACGCGTTGGACTAATTTCTTTAATCTTCTTTAAGCACAATGGAGCAATTGTGTCTAAAGTGCTGGAAAGAGAGAGTCAATCATTTGTTGCAACAAATTCTTTTAAGCAATTTGGGATGCAGACGAGATGAAACTGATCATGAAGATTATTTATAAAGCAATCTTTAGTGGCAGAAGTGAAAGTTCTACCATATTTAAAGGTGCCCTTAAAAAAAAATGTTTTTTTTTTTTTTAATTATTTTATAATGTTTCCTGGGTTGCCCTTATAATGTTAGTATGTTTTTTAGATAAAAAAAGTCACAATTTAGAAATAAAAGCCATTTGTCCTAGCCTGATTTTAGCCTCTGATTTGAACACTCTGTTTGAAGGGGCGTGTCTGCTGTGTGTAACTGCCCTCTGCTGTAAATGGCTGACATGCTTGCATATGAAATAGGTATGTATTACATGTGAAACTCTCTCGAATAATTTTACTACAGCTATTATACGTTTTTAATGTTACAGCTATCGAGATTAACGAATCGTGAGATGATTTTGAAGTATTTAGATCTATTCCCATCACATAAAATATTGCTGTGATGAGCATTGAGCAAGCAGAGGACAGTCTGTCGATGGTGAGGATGAAGATATTAAAATTGCAACGCAGTTTCTGCATTCTCTAATGCTTTCACCAAATGCAGACACGATCATACAGTAAGAGCTTCGTTGTGCAGTGTAACATGCGTCATTAAATTCATAACGAGTTTGGCAAGTGTCCAGATAAACTCGCGCTGTGTGGAAAGATTGTTCTTTTATCGCTTTCTGTATATAAATTATTGACAATTTCATCCTTCTAAAAGAAATGATATGAAGTTGATATTTTAGTCATAAATGCATAAACGATATTGAACGGTTTTTTGAGAAAGATTAACTTACCTGTCTGAACTTAAACAACAATTACACATCAGAAAGTGTAACGTTACTGGTAGCTCGATCTGAGGCCAGCTCTTGGCCCAAGTTGAGGAAACAGTCGTCGGTGAAATGTTTGTTATTTCCACAGAAAATAAAATTAACCCATTGTTTCTCCAGAGGCTCGGATAAAGGAACCAAAAAAATACTTCATGTGTACATCCGAACACTGAGCAATTGCCATGCTTCGGCTGCGCAGTTCCACCTGTCATTGAACATGGGCTGGCATATGCAGATGTTTGGAGTCCTACATATTAATGATCCCGACTGTTGTGTCACAGTCGGTATTATGTGGAGATCCACCTATTTTTCAGTTTTGTTTTTTTTTTTTTTTTTTTTCAAAAACGAGAATTAAGTAGGGGAGAGCGGGCACAACCTAACGCATTTTGGTTTTGGCTCAATTAATTAAAAAATAATTAGGTTAGATTAATAGTTTTTTTTTACACAAGCAACATACACATCTCTGCTACAAATGAACACTTTAAGTTTTTTTCTAGGACCTACCATTTTCGGACAGTTGGACTGAAAGGGACAGAAGTGCAAATGTTACAACTTACCCCATATGCGGGGTTAATTGTAACAGACAGAGGGGTTAGTTGTAATACATTTTGTGTAACAAACATAATTCAGTACTATTTTATTTGAATAGTCAAGTCATATTTATTTATATAGCGCTTTTCACAATACAGATTGTATCAAAGCAGCTTCACAGTGATAACATGAAAGTAGTACAACACAGATCAATAATATTGTTAAATATTAAATATTAAATAACCCCGACTAAGCAAGCCAAAAGCAAGGCGACAGTGGCAAGGAACCAAAACTCCATCAGATTGGATGGAGAAAAAAACCTTGGGAGAACCCAGGCTCAGTCGGGGGCCAGTTCTCCTCTGGCTAACATTCATATTGTTTATATATAAATATTAAATATAAATATTGTTTATATATAAAACGGCGCCATAACATATCGCCGGCGTTGAGTCGTCTCTTCACAGGCGCTGGTCTTCTCATCACAGGCGTTGGGCCATCCGAAAGCCTCGGACTGTATCGGGAAGGCTATTCCAGAGTTTTGGAGATAAATGCGAGAACGCCCTCCCTCCTTTAGTGGACATAGATATCCTAGGAATGACTAGAAGCCTTGAATTTAGTGATCTTAAGGAACGCGGTGGATTTTAGGTCGAAAGAAGGTCCGTTAAGTACATAGGAGCTAAACCATTTAGAGCTTTATAGGTCAGTAGTAGTACTTTGTAGTTGATACGGAACTTAATAGGTAACCAGTGTAGAGATGATAAAATCGGTGTTATATGATCATATTTTCTTGACCTAGTAAGAACTCTAGCAGCTGCATTTTGTACTAACTGTAGCTTGTTTATTGAGGATGCAGGACAACCGGCTAATAAACCGTTACAGTAGTCTAGTCTCGAGGTCATAAATGCATGAACTAACTTTTCTGCATCAGAAACAGATAGCATGTTACGTAGCTTAGCAATGTTTCTAAGGTGGAAAAAGGCTGTTCTTGTAACATATGAAATATGAGTTGCGGTCTAGTATAACACCCAGGTCTTTTAGTGGATAAAGTAACAGGACATCCGTCTATATTAAAGTTGTATTGTGAGAGGTTTTCTGAGTAGTTTTTTGGACCAATAAGTGATACCTCCGTTTTATCTGAATTTAATAGCAGGAAATTACGCGTCATCCAGCGTTTTATATCTTTGAGACACTCTGTCAATTTAGATGAGTTAGTGTTTTCATCTGGTCGTGATGAAATATATAATTGAGTGTCGTCAGCGTAACAGTGGAAATTGATTCCATGTTTTCTTATAATATTACCAAGTGGCAGCATATATATTGAGAATAGCCTAAATGGCCTAAAACCGATCCTTGCGGTACTCCATAGTCTACAGACGTTATCTTTGATTTTTCCCCATTTAAACAGACAAAATGAGAACGGTCCGATAAGTACGATCTGAACCAGCTAAATGCCTGTCCCTGAACACCAGTGTAGTTTTGTAGTCGATCCAAGAGTATTTTATGATCTATAGTCTCAAACGCAGTGCTAAGATCAAGTAGGACTAGTATTGAGATACAGCCTTGGTCAGAAGCTAAAATTTGTAATTTTAACTAGCGCAGTTTCTGTACTATGATGCGGTCTGAATCCTGACTGGAATTTTTCATAGATATCATTTTCTTGCAAAAAAGAGTTGTTGGTTTAGATGCAATGATAAGTTTATTTAGCTCTTCCTGTCCTATCGTTGTAAAGCGGTTTAGTTGTTCTAGAGGGGCCATAGTTGAAGCTGAATCATAAGACACCATTGAGGATTGTACATTTATAATTGTGTTTCGGATGCTTTCTATTTTCTCATTGAAGTAATTCATAAAATCATTACTACTAAACTGTAACGGTATATTTTGCTCTGGTGATGTCTGTTTATTTGTTAGTCTAGCCACGGTGTTAAATAAAAACCTTGGATTATTTTGGTTATTTTCGATTAGTTTGCGGAGATGCTCAGCCCTGGCTGTTTTTAGTGTCTTTTTATAACGTGACATACTGTCTTTCCACGCGATTCTAAAGACCTCTAAATTAGTTTGTTTCCATTTACGCTCTAAGTTGCAAGTTTCTCTCTTGATAGCATGCGTAGCACTGTTGTACCATGGTGCTTTAGTTTTCTCTCTAACCTTTTTTAATCTAATTGGTGCAACAATATCTAATGTACAAGTGAAAATGGTGCTCAAACTGCTAGTCATTTCCTCTAATTCATCTGTTTGTTTGGGTTCACTTAGCAGCTTAGATAGATCAGGTAAGCTATTTGAGAATCCTATCTATAGTGGTTGGAAGGATTGTTCTGCCTGGTCTATAACGTGGCGCAACATGACATATTTCAGCAGTACGTATTATGCAAGTCACCATGTAATGATCAGTGACATCATCGCTTTGCAGTATAATATCAATATCAGTCGGAATGGTTCCATATGATATAATTAAATCTAGTGTATGATTTAGACGGTGAGTGGGACCACTGACATTTTGTTTGACCCCAAAGGAGTTCCTTAAGTCTGTAAACGCAGCCCCTAAAGCATCATTTGTATTATCTACGTGTATGTTAAAATCTCCAACAATTATTTCTTTATCGACATTCACCAATAGATCCGAGGGAAAGTCTGCGTACTCTTTTAGGAATTCAGCATATGGCCCTGGATACAGTACAGTATATACAGTAGCCAAGGCTAGAGATAATATGGATTTCCTTCTTACATCTAAGAGCGTAACATTTAGCACAAGTACTTCAAATTAATAAATTAAACCTGTGACCTGTTTTCTGAATAATATTCAAAATATCTTTATAGATTCTTGCAACACCGCCGCCACGACCGATCAGACGAGGCTCATGTTTATAACAGTATCCTGGCGGAGTAGATTCATTTAGACCGAAATACTCATTTGGTTTAAGCCAGGTTTCAGTAAGGCACAAAAAATCGAAATTATTATCTGTGACCATTTCAATTACAATAACCGCCTTAGGTGTGAGCGATCTAATGTTTAGAAGACCTAGCTTTAGAAATTGTTTTTGTTCACTGATATTTTTATTTTCTGGTTTAATTACAATAAGATTTTTGCTAGATCCTGCACTAGATTTATTGTTTGGCTTCACTAAACGAGGAATAGACACAGTTTCTATATAATGTTCCACACTATGCATATTAGTTAAGTTTGGACAGCAAAGGCTGTGATTTGGACTTTGACTTACTAGTCATCTGGTGCGTAGTGTCTTGGAGATGTTGTCCGACAGCACAGCCGCTCCGATTCGGCTGGGGTGGATTCCATCTGCACGGTACAGCCTGGGTCTCTCCCAAAACAGATGCCAATTATTTACAAAGAGCAGTTTCTGTTCATTACACAATGACATTAACCATTTATTTAATGCAAATAGTCTACTGAACCTTTCCTGTCCTTGTCTGTACGTGGGAAGCGGTCCAGACACGATGATCGCTGCTTTAGGCGCTGTGCTGCGTACCGTCTCGATCAGGCTCCTGTAGTCCTTCTTCAGAACCTCCGTCTGCCGCAGCCTGATGTCGTTCGCTCCCGCGTGCAGCACAACAGCTCCGACGCGTTCGTCCCCGTTCAGGATCTCGGGAACCTGTGCAGCGACATCAAGAACACGAGCACCAGGAAAGCAGTGAGTGCGCACCTTACCTTTACCCGAGGTAGCACAGACATCACGGACCATGGATGTGCCGATGATCACGGCGTTGTCGCGTTCCGGCTCGCGAAGAGGGGAGAAGCGGTTCTGAGTGAAGATCTCGCCGACCAGGAGGGGCGGAGAGGTAGCTCTGGTCCTGTCTCGTGTCTTCCGCTGTGTGATCCATGGTCCGTGTTGTACAATTATTATTATTATTAATAACAGTAATAATAATACAAATGAGCTTAAAATAAAAATTTAAAGGGTTTATTGCATTAAAAACAGGCCATATTTTTAATAAATAAACAAGTTATCATTCATAGTACACTAAATTTAAATTTTTTTAAATTCCAACATTGTTTGTGAAAGTCCAACAAAGTAAAATGTATAAATAAACACTCAAACCTGAAAAGTTGTGTGGCTCCGTTTTCATTTCATTATCATTGTACAATTGGCGGCTTGTTTGTAACACTGTGTTTCATGGTGTCAAAACACTCTTTGTCCAGTATCTTCACGAAATATAATCAAAACTTTCCGCAAATTCGTGGGAGACCGTCTTCTGGCAGCAAGAGAAAAAGAGAGGAAAGACAGCCTGCTTGATCCTGCCGAACTATGCAAACGGTCTGTGTTACATTTAACCCCGCGTTAAGTTGTGCCCCGCGCTCCCCTAATACAGATAAAACAATGGCGTTTGAGAATCACTGTATGTCATGTCTATGTACTTAACTCTTGTTATTTAACTATGCCATAATAAATTCAATTTCACATTCTAGGGCACCTTTAAAACACAGAGTCGGCTTTGCAGCATTGGCTAAATTAACTATACATGAGATTAAATAATGATCTGAGATGTCATCGCTCTTCTGCAGAATTTTAACGGCATCAACATGTGACAATATTAGATCTAAAGTATTATTATGACAATGAGTAGGTCCTGACACGTGTTGTCTAACTCCAGTAGAGTTCAGAATATCTTTAAATGCCAATAGCAATGTATCTTTTTCATTATCTGCATGTATATTAAAATCATCAACAATTAGGACTTTATCTGCAGCAAGTACTAATTCTGATAGGCGAGCATGTAGACGAGCAGAACGTAAATGAAAAAATGAAAAGTTACAAATTTCTTATGAAATGCTGAAAAACTCCCTCAGTGCTTTTCAGAAAGCTATGATATCTGCTAAGTCTAAGTATTTTTCTAATTTAATTTTAAAAAATCATCATAGTTCAAAAGCCTTATTTTCTGTTAAATTCTGCTCTCAATCCTCTTATAACTGTGATTTCAAATCCTTCAGTATCATTAAGTGAAGGTTTCTCAAGGTTTTTCTGTGAGAAGATCACCTCTCTAAGATCCCAGTTGCAATCATCTGCTAATGTCTTGCCTGAACTGGGCTGTTCCTCTCCCATATGGAGTGTGTTTGACCGTGTTTCTCTTCTATCTCTCAGAGAAACTGTTGATCATTTGAAACATTCCTTCTGCTCTCTTGATGTTCTTTCTCCCCGTATCTTAAAACAAACTTTTGATTCGGTTGGAACATGTTTGGTGTCTCTTATGAATAAATTCTTGAGCACAGGGACAATCCCTGATACGCTAAAACAAGCACCATCAGAAAGCACCATCACTTCCAATGAATTATATTTGAAATTTATATATAGATATATTAGATATATAGATTTATGAGTAATGCTGAAGATATTGCTATAAATGACAGCAATTTCCTTTTAAACAAGCCTCATGTTTATAGTAGTAATCTGGGTGGACTTATTTAAAGTAATGTAATCATCTGGTTTTAGCCAGGTTTCTGTCAAACACAGCACATTAATCATATCAACAGTGCTTTTGAAGAAAGAGATAGAATATTTAGCAACCCAAGCTTTATCATTTTTTCTTCTGCATTAAATATGTTTGTTTTTTTTTGTTTGTTTTTGTTTTGTTTTTGTTGTTGTTGAAATGAGTACCTTAAATGGATTTGAGAGTTTTTTGTATTTCCTAGTTCGTGGAACAGACACAGTCTCTATATGATGATGTCTAGGTTCACATCCTGCTCCACATTGTTTAAAGCTCCAGTCCATAACTTTTTTGGGTTCAAAATTATCCAAAATAAATTTCCGAGCAAGTACATAACTAGCCAGTGTTCAAAACTGTCAGCTTGCCTTAGCTCGATTTCCGTATGAAATTCAAGCATCTCTTTGCTTCATAATGGCACATTTGTACACATACAGAAGGAGTCTCGCCTCGTAGGCTATATTGTGTGTGAGGATGTTGGAGGTGGAGATTTATAGCCTTTTCTCACAGCACTTGATATAATTAAACATCGGATCCAGAAAGGTTCAAACGACAATCCCCAGTGACAACTCAGGATTTATGCAATGCTTTTTTCCCCTTGGTTGGTCAGAACAAAAGTGGATGTATACTTTTTCAGGTGACAAGTATACAGTACTTGTTCCGGTAAAAGTTTTTATGTTGTTCATACTTCCAAAAAGTAGAATCTGTGATTCTGAATGGCAGTAAAAATCTGTGATTGTGACAGCTGCACATTCTCCTTAAAACATTGGATTCATCCGTGCAGTGCCGTGCCAAGGCCAAAAAAAGTGGAATCCAACTTGTCCTGTAGATGGTCCACACTTTAACCTCACACATGTGCAGACCTGTTTCCTCGCTAGAGAAGCGTTCAGTTTCTACTGCCATGAAAATAGCAAATCTGCCATGGCACAAGTGCAACTGGCTTTTAAAGGGAATGGGAGATGAAACTCTGATTGGTTTATTGCATGTTACGCCTAAAACACAACCATTACTCATAAAGAGAATAGGGACAACCATTTTCCTCATCATTAAACTATAAGCAAAACTGGATTCGGACACACCCTGAGTGCACTTGCGCCGTGCGCTTTAGACCATGCGCTTAGATCGTTAAAATAGGGCACATTAAATGCATCAACTCTCAGTCAGAAACCCCAACTATTATAAATCTATTACCTGAAGTGCTGAAGTGCCCTTTGTAACAATTATTCTATGTATTTATTTATTTTTTTACTTGGAAAGCCTATTAGTTAAATCGTTGGGTGATAATGTTTCAAATAGATCAATTTTTTTGTTAGCTTTGTTCATTGAGTCCGGCTCTGTGACTGGCACTCAGAAATACAATAAAACAGACATAATTGAAATGTGGGACACTGCTTATGTCTTGCGGGACACTGGCCAAAGCTCCCAGTTTTGTGACTGTCACATACCTGCAACACACTTGCCACAGCACATCCATGGCCAGTGTAAATGCTCTGGTTAACATAGGTATCAAAAAAAATACATATACTGCATACATAGTACTGCAAACAAATCAAGTGTGAAACAGGTGTGTTCTCAAGATAGATTCACCCACTCAGTGATCCAGATGATTGCAGTGGTTGAAAGCTCACTGAAAGGGAAGAGTATGAGTGAGTGTAGCAACTTAAATTTCATCCTGTTTTACACAAACATCCTTGAGAAGGCTTGGAAAATAGCGCACAAGTTGAAGTAATATTTTTATGGTGCTTTTACATCCCTTTTGAAGTTTGAAATCCTGAAATCTCATGGACAAGAGCAACCAGTACAGTTCTCACTCTGTGCCCTATAGAAGTATTAGTCAGTTTTTATCAACATGAAGTTGAGTAAGTGATGACAGGATTTATTCAAAGGTACTGTTACACTGAATCATCTTTAAAGAGCCCCTATAATGGATTTTTGAAAATGACTGTTCATATGGTGTGGAATATAGCTCTAAGGGAATGAAAACATCCTGCACAGATTTATATCTGAAAGTGCACCGTATATAAAGTTATTGTCTTTCAAAAGTGAGAGTCGACTCTGAGTCTATATGAAATGAAATGTTTTTGAAACGAGTCATTAGCTGGTTCGTAGTGACGTAGATACATATTGACCGCGCACAGTGCGCGCAGACGGAAGTGTAAACTTGAAGTCTACACATTCAAATACTTCATCATAGCATCATGTCGAGAAGACGCTGTGTTCTACAATGCAAAGATAGTTCAGCCACTTTGTTTTCATTTACCAGGGACGAGCATGTGAAGAATCGGTGGTTAGAGTTCATATTTGCAACGATACCACAACAGTATAGCCCGATTGTGTTCCATCATTTTATTGACGAATAACGTTAGTTCAAAAACATAAATGAATTCAAATGTGGATTTGCAAGCGGTTGTTCCTGAAGGAGGGCTCAGTAACTTACTTACCCAGTATATATGGATCAACTTCCTCCTTCGAATCACAACCTGTAAGTATTATTAATAATTGTTGCTTTTATGGGTTTTGAATGTAGCGTCGGTGCGCGAGGCAGTATGTGTGTGCGCGTGTATCTGTGTGTGTGTAAGTTATGCTTAGCGCAGCTTCTAGGTCTCCAATGTCATTTTTTTTAAATATGTGAAATGTTTGTCGCTGTTATTGGAGTTGTCATAAAGAATAGAGCGTCTTGTAGTACTGTAGTGCTTTATCAATATGTTAATGCGTTATGCTAACAAACAATAACTGACTGGGTCTGTTATTTGACCAATCACCGCCGATTAGCGTCACGCAAAGGAGTGGTTTGGAAAAATGAGTCGTTGTACGAATCATTTGGGAGTCGGTGAGCAAATCAGTTAAAATTAAATGCATATTATAAGACAAATAAAGTGTTTTTTATCCTTGCATGCATGCTAAACTGTTTTTGGGCCCTCCTAAAACAAAAATGGGAACATTTCAAATGCTATGATAGGGGCTCTTTAAAAGAAACCAAACTCATGTGCCTTGAAGTGAACCAAGAGGTAGTAATGGTGCCTTAGCTTCTGAAAGGACCAAGTGTGAACACACCCTATGCTTGTTGGATTCAGTTGTGTTTGATGCAAATGGGATTAATTGGCTGCTGCTAGATGGACAAAAAGGTTGGATTGACAAAACGGTTGGTGGGTGGTCAATATGTCCCTGCCGGCATGTAGTGCATTCAAAGAGATGTGCTAATTTGAGCTCAGCTTTTGTGTTGGTCATGCTGAACGCCCCTGGTTTGTAGTGTTAACCGCTAGCTTGTGTGGGAGTTTGGCTATAGCTACAGTATAGTAAGGAGTCCTCCTCCATTATTTATCACACTTTCACTGTGACCTACTTTACAACACAGCAGTAACCATAATTTCCTCTCTACTTTAAATGCATTTATCTTTAATTAATATGTGCGAACACCCAACACCTAAAGCCAGAAGATCTCATTCACACAAGAATTTACTACTTGCACACAGAAAAACACCCACCAATCTTCTCTACCAGTGCTGTACACCATGTGTACACATAGATAATGTAATGAGGTAGTTCTGCACAATGCCTGTTCATGTTGTATATTCGCGTATCAGTTTTGCACCTCAGCTCTTCTAATTGTTTCTGCTCAGTAGCCCAATGAATTACTGAATTTTCTTCTGCCATTTTACTGCAGTACAGCACTCTGTAGACAATGGGGCAACAGAAGAATGGGGATTTTATTTTTAATGGAACATAATTTGCATTATGTACAGACACACACACACACTCACACACGCAGACACTGCCTGTATAGAAGCCTAAATATTAGTCTGGTCTTACAGTACATCTGCAGAAGAGGTTTGATTGACACAATGGTTATAAGTGTTGATTTCTGTAATCATTTTGTGCACGCATCAGATAACTATTGGTCATGATTGGTGTAAAACAACACTTTTAAAATGGTGTAAGTGATGTACTTGGATGTGTTATTACAAAACGAACTATTTCATATTTAGACACCTTGTAAAAACGTTGTTAATGGTACTTTTGCAATCTGTGCAGATGAACATAAAAGATAATAAAAGAAACATGCAGATTTCAATAAAAAACAAAACAAAAAAAAAAACATGTAAGGTTTTAGATGAATTGGCCACTCCACACTTCAGATACATATAAAGCAATTAATGAAAGTTCACCTTTTACAACAAAACCTGTTGAAGCTGTTCTAAGCTGGTCAACACTTGGTAACACTTTATAATAACTGCCCGCTATGAGTCATTAGTTAATAGCATTAGTAAAATAGTTAATTCATTATTTATAAAGCATTAATATTCATTAATAATTAAATACAGCTATGAATGTGTTATCCGTGATTTATAAGCTTATTTAATAATTGTATTTTCATACTTTATTAATGATCAATTTATCATTTCTATGTTAAGTATTACATTATTTACATACCAGTTGTTTAGGAGTTGTCAGTGGTTCATAATATCATTTAGAAAGTGCAAGTAAATGATTAATAAACTATTTAAATGTATATTTGTAGCCTACATTTTATTATTTAGACATTTAGTGTGTTAATAAATGTGTTATGTATCCCATGTATTCCTACTGTAATTCATGTGCAATTCAGGTAGTTATAAAGCATTTAGTAATGGTCAGTCAACTATTTTGTGAGCTCATCTAAAGTGAGGACTATTTATGCCTTGTAAGCTTTTATAAAGGAGATTTAAAGAGCTCCTATCACAGCATTTTAAATGTTCCTATTTTTGTTTTGGGAGTTCCAAAAAACAGTTTAACGTGCATGCAAGCAAAAAAAAACACTTTATTTGTCTTATAATATGCATTTATTTTTACCTGATTTGCTCAATGACTCCCAAATGATTCATTCAACGATTCATTTTCCCAAACACTTTGAGTGACGCGAATCTGCGGCGATTGGTCAAATGACCCAGTCAGTTGTTATTGGTAAACCGTAGGCAGAGATTGTCGGAAATGGAACGCCCATCACCATTAATGGATTATAGCTTGTCAAGTGTTGAAAATTGTATATAGTGTTTGAACAGTGTTGATTCAGGAACAGTGTTGTCCGCATATTTAGTTCTTGTCCACTCTGCCTTTTTTTTTTTGTCTTGACATTTATACTGTATTGCATTATTTTATTTTATTTTTTTTCTACTCGTATTTTTATTCTTGTACTGCATTTTATCGAAAGCCCTTATTATTTTGTATTGCTCGTGTATTGTATTGCATGTATTGCATTTTTACTAAAAAAGCCCTTCTAGGGACTAATGTTGTAAATTAGCTTTGGCTAAAAACATTGATACATGCATCAGATCACTATCAAAGTGTATCTCTGTTATCTGTATCTGTCCCTATCTAAATAAACTATAATAATAATAATAAACAAACGTGTCAGAAAAAGTGCACTTTCCACACGATTACTCGCATTACTCGCATCTCCGTCAAGAGCGAGCTTTCCGGCGAAACTCACATTGCGGCGGCTTTTGCGGGGCAGTGCTTATTATATAGAGCGAAAATACGGAAAAATAAGCTTGTGAAACATTGTTAGCCTTGCCTTTTTAGCGGCAATGGGGTTTAAATAACTTTTGGCTAAGTCGTTAATTAATTAGTTAATTTTTTAATTAATCGTTAATTAGTAATTAGTTAGTTAAGGTAATTGGCATGTTTCAGTGAATATCTGGGGAATATAAAAAACAAAACTAACTTTACCCCGCTTAGAAGCTGCGCGGAGTGTACACAACACACACAACACAATATAACTAATGTGCATGCTACAGAAAACAGAACAGCAAACATTATTAATAATACTTACAGATTGTCATTCGGAGGAGGACGAACCTGATCCATATATTACTGGATACTGAGCCCTCCTTCGGGAACAACAGGCTTGCGAATCCACATTTGAATTCATTTATGTTTTTGAATGATTCGTCATTAAAATTATGAGAACACAAGGTTCGGGCTATACTGTTGTGGTATCGTTGCAAATATGAACTCTAACCACTGATTCTTCACATGCTCGTCCCTGCCTGGGCAATGAAAACAAGTGGCTGAACTGTCTTTGCAATGTAGAACACATCATCTTCTCGACATGAGCTGAAGTATTTGAATCATAGATTTGAATGTGTTCAAGACTTCAAGTTTACACTTCCGTCTGCACGCGCAGTAACTGGACGCGGTCAATATGCCAATGTTTCGTATCTATGTCACTACGAAACAGCTAATGACTCATTTTAAAAACAATTAATTTCATAGACTCAGAGTCGACTCTCACTTTTGAAAGACAATAACTTTATATACGGTGCACTTTCAGATATAAATCTCTGCAGGATGTTTTCATTCCCTTAGAGCTATTTTCCACACTACATGAACAGTCATTTTCAAAAATCCATGATAGGGGCTCTTTAAAGGCTCAGTTAACTTCTAAACTGGAAAAGGAAACAAACTCAAGCATGATCTGCACTGCTGTTCTGTAATGTTTGAAAGTTATTACTGATAATAGTGTGAAATATTTTATTATATATTTTTGTCAGACCTGACTTTTTTTCTGTATCCTGGATTTTGTATGAATACCACATGTATAATGCTGTCCTCTACTTTTCCTTCACTCACTGAGATGGAACTGTGTCCTTTCCAGGCTTCCACTGTGAATGAGGCGGCTGTCTAGACGTTGCCCTGCTGCCCTTATGCTTTGAATAGTAATGACCTGTCAGACAGAACTCAAGAATAAAGAATTCATAGATTAAGCAGCAGAGCTAATCCAGACTCACACAAATCCATCTTCCTTAACGCTCTTTTACACCTTAGGTGTTAGGTCAGTTCAATGTCAGTGTTTTTTATTTTTTTTTACACATGCACACCACCATTAAAAGTTGCACATTTATCAAGCTACAGTATTAGACTCATTCTGCAAACTCAACAATTTTTTATTTTTTTATTTTTATTTTTTTTTTTTTGTTATTCAAATGTCTGTCCTTTGGAGTGTTCGCAGTTCATTTATTCAGGATATTTTTTTCCCCATTCTCACTCAATTTTAAAGACGTTGATTTATTCTGCTTTAAGATGTCTACTTTTTTGCCTTTTTGGTCCATGATGGCCTCATTTGATACAGATTGTTTCAAAGTAGCTTTAGTAATAAACAGGAAATATATGATTAATGATGTAAACAGAATTCAATTCTGCTGTAATGCAGCTCTAGACAATAGTGTCATTATTCAGCTGAAGTCAGTTCAATGTTTATTCAGTTCAGTTCAACAACTGTCTAAAATAAATTATGAGATGAGAATTCATCTATAAAGCAGCTCTGGGTAAAACGATGATGTCATCATTCTGCTCATACTCAGTTCTCGTCCAATAGTGTCAGTGCAGTCAAATCAATAATATTGCTGAACTTAGCCAAAGGCAAAATAAGGAAAGTAAGGCAAGGAAACCAACCAAAAATAATAACCCTTGGGAGAATTCAGGCTCATTCGTGTGGCCAGTTCTCCTCTGACCAAATAAACAACCATGATTGTGATTCCAGACTGCATCACAAGTCAGATTGTGAAGTTATGTCATTCAGAATATTTCATACAGTTCCTTTTGGCTTGAAGATTGCAGGGTACATCGGCATATGACTATACGTAGGGGGGAACCATTTTACCAAGTTCTCAGGAAACATTTGTGACTCCCTAGTTAATCTCTATAATGCATCAAGTGGTTAAGCAGTGAGATACATTGTTGTACGGGAAACTATAGCTATTGTGCCAAATTCAGCAGACAGGGAATCATCATTGTAATTATTTTTTTAAATGATTGTAACATCCCTCCAAATTCTTAACCACTGGTAAAACATCCACTGTAAAATAATTAATTGTCTGCCATTTATATGTTGCTTGAAAAAATATAAGCAGAATACTACTTTATGTTGTGTCTGTTATATGAAGCACGAAATAATACACGAGACGAGATGACTATGCAACTCACACCAGGCTTTACTGAACACAGCTCGCGGGCACAGGCATGACTAAAAAAAAACCCAGAGGTAGCATTCGGAACAGACCTCAATAATGGAACAAAGAAATCCGCTCTGCTAGGAAGATATATAACATTCTCTCCACCCTTAAAATCAAAGGTATTACTAATGTCAGCCCAAAAACACAACAAACAACAAACAGTCAAAAATGAACTTAACACTTGTTTCGGAAGGTCAAAAGACTAACCATCACCATGACCCTAAATGGTCTCTATTTGTCTCTGTGGTGGTTTGTGTATGCGGGTCGGGTTTCGTTTTTCCTCATAGAGCACCTCCTCACTGTCTGCTGAAACAGTGCTGGTTTCTGTAAAGGATGTAGATGGAGGGGATGCTGAGAGGTGAGGGCAAGGACTCTGAACATTTATTCTCAGAGGAGATGATGGTAGCCCTATCAATATGTGACACTGAGCTTGAGAAATTCACATTTGTCTCGTCTGGCTCTAAGTCCAAATTCCTCCAGTCGTTTAAGGACCTTTTTCAGGTTTTCTAGATGCTCCTCATCTGTAGCGCCCGTGACAATAATGTCAATCCAGATAACACTGTGTTCCGGGCACTCCTTGAAGGACTTGGTCCATTGCACGTTGCCAGATGGCTGGAGCTGAAGCAACTCCAAACACAAGCCTGTTGTAATGATAAAGACCCTTAATCGTGTTGATGGTTAGAAAGGTTTTTGAATCATCTTCTATCTCCATCTGGAGATAGGCGTCAGCTAAGTCCACCTCTGAAAAACGCTGTTCGCCTGCAAGATTTGCGAAAATGTCCTCGATCTGGGGTAGAGGATACTGTTCAGCTTGTAGTGCAGGATTAATTGAGACCTTGAAATCTCCACCACATAATCTAACTGTGCCGTTTTTTTTTTTTTTTTTTTTTTTACTACAGCGACAACAGGTGTCGCCCAAGGACTCCAGTCCACCTTCGACAGTACCCCATTTTCCTCCAGCCAATCCAGCTCACTTTCGACAATCTGTTGAATGGCATATGGAACTGGACGTGCTTTGTGGAACCGTGGGGTCGCACCATCCTTAAGCACAATTTTCCCTTTGATGGATTTTAGGGTGCCAATACCACTTTGAAATACATGGGCAGCGTCCCTCAATATCCGTTCCAACTTTTCTTTTGTATTTTGTGGCACGGCAGGCAACACGCTAAGGTTTTTTGTTTTGAGAATCTCTTTACGGTCATTATATTCTACTGTCACAAGCAGTGAAACTCAGTGGCCTTACTGTTTCTCCAGTATACGTTTTGAGAACAATAGAAGATCGGTTTAGTTTTTCTTTATTGAAAAACTCTCAGACATGACTGAAACAGCTGGGCCTGTGTCCAGCTCCATTTTTACTGCCTGACCATTTAGTTTGGGCGTGAGCCAGATGGCCTATTTGTCTTTTCCGCCCAGACTGAACAGTTCCAAACTGGCCAATGCATCCTCACTGTCGTTGTCTGATACATCATCAAGTTTATCCATGTTTTTCTTGTCACTGAGATATCTCTTGTCTTTCTCAGTCCCTTTCGCCTTGCCACTGCGACAAACTCGTTGAATGTGCCCAGTTTTGTGACATTGTCTACACTCTTCATTCTTAAATCTGCACTCAGAGGAGAGATGAGAAAAGTTTCCACAACGAAAACAGGGCGTCTGGTTTATTCTGCTTATTGTTGACAGCTTATTCACACTTAGGTCACTTTGTAATTCCAGAGCGTCTTTTGCTGCAGTTTCCATTGAAATGGTGATCTCCACTGCTTGTTTAAATGTCAGATCTGGCTCAGTCAACAGTCTCTTTTGAATTCCTCGATGATGTATACCACATACCAGCCGATTGCGCAGTGCGTCGTTTAACACGTCCCCAAATTGACTCCGTTAACTTTTTTAATTCAGCCACATAAGTGGAAATGGTCTCTCCCTCGTACTGATTTCGTTTACTGTATAAAATCTGAAACATTCAGCAATTAATAACGGTTTGGGTGACTTGAAGAAGTTCTGTAAAAGTCTTTTCTGCAGGCCTCTGGGGGGCAGTCAAACTCCGCAAAAGACTGTGCGCTTTTCGCACACTACAGGATATTAACGCTCACAGTTGATCCCATCCGCGTCGCCACTGTTGTGTCTGTTATATGATGCACGAAATAAGACACGAGACGAGATGGCTATGCAACTCACACCAGGCTTTACTGAGCACAGCTCGCGGGCACAGGCATGACTAAAAAAAACCAGAGGTAGCTTTTGGAACAGACCTCAATAATGGAACAAAGATATCTGCTCTGCTAGGCAGATATATAACACTTTAGAATGGCTGTCAAATGAGAAAGATATTATAAACAGATGGTACAGTTACATCATCTAACAGCCGCCGAGGCTAACAGGGCCTTACTAACAGCCACCACTGACACGCCACTGAAGAGTTCTTTAGCTTACTAATGTGTAAGAAGTATGTCATGCTTGTTTACCCAAAAACTCATTCCTCTCTCGGTGGATCTGTTGGAGTTTGAATTAAAGGATTGAAATTTGATCTCCAGTCTAATTGCCTCTCTGATACGGTGTGCCAGGAGAATAAATACTGGACATGAACCATTATTTTCCTTTGTTTTATTTTTTTTTTTTCGAATGCTGTTCTGAACCTGATGTTAAATTATCACTTTGAAATTAATTTTTGATATGTTTTAGCTTACCTCAAGGGCATCCAAGATGTAGGTGTCTTTGTTTCCGCAGTATTTTCAATTTTGATATTTTTCGGTCAAACCGTTGTTGTCTATCAGTCATGGACATATTTAGATATACAGGAAATGGCAATGGAAGACGATTACGATATATCTAAATATGTTTAGTGAAAGGTAAAACTTCCAAAATCTCTGTGTAAACAATGAGTGACGTACACGCTCAAGCGATCACTTCCGGCGCATGCGCAGACCGAAGCGCCCGTGCCGTCAGATCAGTTGGACATGGCTGTGTTACACGAGGTAAAAACGATATAAATACTGTTCGTTTTCTCACACTCATTTAATGTCTTAGGCCATCAATGTGTACTTACATTCACAAGTCATTAAATCATGTTTCATTTTGACTTCTCTGTGCATGCTCTTTGAGGTGAACCGAGGGAGGACCCCCTAAAAGTCCATTATATGACTGATAGACAACACCGGTTTGACCGAAAAATATCAAAATTGAAAATACTGTGGAAACAAAGACACCTACATCTTGGATGCCCTTGAGGTAAGCTAAAACATATCAAAAATTAATTTTAAAGTGAACTATCCCTTTAATGTGTGTGGTGTGACATGCTGAAATAGGGGAGCGCGGGGCAAAACCTAACACGGGGTTAAATGTAACACGGACCGTTTACATAGTTCATCAGGATCAAGCAGGTTGACTTTCCACTATTTTTCTCTTGCTGCCAGACGACGGTCTCCTGTGAATTTGCGGAAAGTTTTGATTATATTTCGTGAAGATACTGGACAAAGAGTGTTTTGACACCATGAAAGTATTTATTTTTTTTCATCATAGGTTTTTTTCGGTTTCTGAGTTGGGTGTATACGTTTCCAAATCTAACTTCATATTGCCTTAATCACTGTCTTGTTGGCTCAAACATAGCACCTTTTGAAACATGTCAGCAATTCCTAGCGACTGTTAGCTAGGTTTAAAATATGTAATACACAGAGGGGTTAGTTGTAACAGAGTGTTACAACTAAGCCGCCAAGTGTACAATGAGAATCAAATGAAAACGGAGCCATACAACTGAGTATACATTTAACTTTGTTGGACTTTCACAAACAATGTTGGAATTTAAAATGTTTAAAATTTAGTGTATATGAATGATAACTTGTTTATTTATTAAAAATATGGCCTGTTATTAATGCAATAAACCCTTTAAATTTTTATTTTAAGCTCATTTGTATTATTATTACTGTTATTATTATTAATAATAATAATTGTACATGCAGCTGCCACACACAAATCTAATTTAATTGCAATTACAATATTTATAATTTTATTTATTATTATTTATTGCAAAACTGTGCAGCCCTTTTCTATGTCTCTATCCATGATATTGGTCCATAACAAAAGGATGATTGGATGAGGGATGGATGTATGGATATCTGTCTATACAGATGCACAAACAATATCAAACTATACAAATAAAATAGTACTGAATTATTTGTGTTACACTCAAGTGTTACAACTAACCCTTCTGTCTGTTACAATTAACCCCGCGTATGTGGCAAGTTGTAACATTTTCACTTCTGTCACTTTCAGTGCAACTGTACGAAAATGGTTGGTCCTAGAAAAAAACTTTAAGTGGTCATTTGTAGCAGAGATGTGTATGTTGCTTGTGTAAAAAAAATATTTATCTAACCTAATTATTTTTTAATTAATTGAGCCAAAACCAAAATGCGTTAGGTTGTGCCCCGCTCTCCCCTAGTTGTATTATTGTTTATGATATGTTATTGTATATTGTTTATGTTAAATAAAAACTGTGGCACCAGAAAAATGTACAAAAATGCTATTTAAAATCAGAAAAAGTCAAGTCATCTTTATTTATATAGCACTTTTTACAATACAGATTGTTTCAAAACAGCTTTACAGTGATAACAGGAAAATAAAATAACTAAGTTTGTTTCCAGAACAAAACAGCATAACAGTCCAGCAGTGATGGTTAATTTTTGTTTTAAAAAGTTATTAATTTAGTGTAAGGATCCACTGGACTGGAGGCAAGTTGTAGGAAAGAAATCAAGTGCAGTCCCAGATAGCAGACTGACATTGAATCAACGTGGAAATATGACATCGAAACAACGTTGATCTGACATTGTTTTGCTCTTCGAATTAACGTTGAACCAACGTCAGACACGTCATTCTTTCAAAACTAACGGAAAATCAACTTGAAATCAACGCGTTGTTTCAACGTTATGAAAGCAAACCAATTTTCGATTTTCATTTAGCTTTGAAGAATGCCGCGTCTGACGTTGGTTCAACGTTAATTCGATGAGCAAAATCAACGTTGTTTCAATGTCATGAGAGACGTCGTTTCCACGTTGATTCAATGTCAGTTTGCTGTCTGGGGTTTATTCAAAATTAACATATAACAGGATCAAAACATAACATGAAACAAAACCATGGACATGGACTTACAGAATAGTGGTCAAAGAAAACAATACTTGACAAAGACACATGGCAAACATGACTTAAATACACAGACTAATTGCAAGACAATTTGGGACACCTGTGAACAATGAACAGACGATTAACCAATGCAAGATACCAATACACATGGCAAGATCAAATGACAAACAGGGAATCACATGACAGACATGGAACAGGACATGAACAAACCAAAATGTGACAGAGACAAGACCAAAACATGACATTTAGTTTATATTTTATATAAAGCTGCTCTGGAGAAAATCGTGATGTCATTGTCCAGCTCAGTTCAGTTCTCATATAATGGTGTCAATGCAGGCAGATCAAGATTATTGTTGAATATTAAATGTACACAATGTTAAAAATACACTTCTCTTTATGTCAAACTGCATTGAAAAATACAATCGACTTGTGGACAGGTGCAGGGATGATCTGTTAAGGTTTTAAGTTCATCAGTTTTGGCTGGAGTCCGCCAAGCCACATTGACCTCTGTAGCCTCCCTAGCAAGGTAGCGTCTGCTGCATGTCACCTGACCCAGATAAGAGATGCTAACTCCCACTGCCTCTCTAACCTTCACATATTTTGAACAAAAACACTTCCACACTTGCACACACACTTTCATCGTCCTTCAAGCTGCATTACAACACCTGCCGCCTCCCTGGGGACTCCCCAACGGGACTGTTTGATCCCTTATTCTCCTCTAACCACCCATCAAGGGACGAGCTCATTCACGTATTGTTGTTGTTTTCATCCGCAGGAGATGTTCACACCTGAGTGTAAATTCAAGGAATCTGTGTTTGAGAACTACTACGTCATCTACTCATCCACCGTGTACCGCCAACAGGAGTCGGGGCGAGCTTGGTTCCTGGGCCTCACCAAGGAGGGTCAGGTCATGAAAGGGAATCGAGTAAAGAAAACCAAGCCCTCCTCACACTTTGTACCAAGACCCATTGAAGGTAGTTTTTTTTCAAAAGTGTGTTTCCAGCATTCAAGAGCCCTGTCCTTTAATTCAGCACCAAAAGAAATATCAAAACGTGACCAAATGCAAAATAATGTGGTAATATTTATTATATACTGTGTGTAGATTATATAGAGAAGGATTAAGGGTACATTGCTATATTGACGAACTTGGTTTCATATGCTTGCCTCATGCGTCAGATCAAGATACATTTAATTCTTTGCATGTATTTGTAAAGTAGAAATTATTTTCATATACTGTATATTTATACTTGTATAGATTTTTTGTGTATCTAATCATGACCCTATCCTAAACCTAACCACTAGTAACAGGCAGATACAAGTACAGGTATGTACAGCAAAACACGGAAAGTATATCATTTACAAACAACTCATATTACATTACAAGTCTTCTGAAGCCATACTATATCTTTATGTGAGGAACAGAGTAAAAACTAGACAAATTGTATGTCACGAGACACATGAGGGCCAATGGCATTTCACACTTAAAGCTGATGATGTCGTGTTTTGAGTGTTATAGCATATTAAGATGTTTACTTGTTCAATCTTGAACGATGACTGAAACTTTATATTACTGGCATTTCTCGTTTATAGCCTTCTGAAGAAGAATTGCTTGTTGTATTCCTCAACAAAGTCACTTTGCATAACAGCATCTGCTAAAAAATCTGAAATCTGCTCTTTGTCTGTATTGATGACTGAGGTTTCTCATTGAAAGTAATCCCTAATGCACAATAAATATACCAAAAATAAATTTGAAATACATTTATTTCATGCCAAGTATAGCCTACTAAAAATGCATTAACATATATTTATGTAGGCCTATTTAATATAAATACCCTGCAATTGTACTTTTGGTATACTACATTTAAAGTCTGCTAAATGGGAACAACTAATTTTGCTAATTAAATAACTAAATTAGTTATCTAGAAAATAGTGCTGAGGTTCAACTAAAGCTATAATTATATATATTTGATTGTGCTAAAATGGAACTATTGAAAGTATACATTAGGTACACTTTAAATGTCTTGCATTTAAAGACTGATATTGTATAGAGATCGAACTAATAGTGACATTAAAACACATTTAAGTAATTAGTAATTAGGCCTGGTATAAGGCCTAGTATAAGGCCTAGTAATACAGTTTTTTTCAATTGCTAAACCACAGTGGAGCACAACTGGAGCTACATGTGCAAAACTCTAACTCCAGTCTGCACAGCAGCAGTTCATGTGGACCAAACTCTAAATCTTTTTTCATTGCTTGAACACAGTTTTCAAAACTCTACACACTTATCCCATGACTTTAACCACAACCTGCACAACACTGTGGATTTACAACACTTTGTTCAAATGCTAACACACTGCTGTCAAAACTGTGAACCACTCATTCAAAACAGAATAGATCTCAGCCTTGTGCCTTTCACACACTGCTGATTTTCAAACAATTTCAGCTGAAAGGCTGAAAACTTGAGGCCTAATGCTTGAGAGAGGCAGGGTCACAGTATTACAGTATGTACTTTTAGTTTCTACCTTTTTTTCTCATTACTGTTATTCTGTAAATTACTACAGACTATTGAAGCAAACTGCTAATTTTCAATTGTTATCTTTTAAAAATGTAAATATATCAAATGAAAGAATGTCTCTCTTTTCTTTGCAGAAAATATTACTTTGTATGAAGTCTGAAATTGTTGAAACTGTAAAGATGAAAAGTTTGGATTTTCTGCATTGGTGTTTGATGCTACTGTTTTTCCTCTCAGTGTGTTCTGAGTGACAGTGTGTGTTATCTCAGTGAGGTGTTGTGCACACTGAGCCTGTTTTGAGCCGTGTGTTAAGAGTTGTGCTCAGGTGACTGTTGGTAATGCAGACTGTAGTTAGAGTTTTGCACATTTAGCTCCAGTTGTGCTCACTGTCGTTTAGCAATCGAAAAAAACTGTAAGAAATGTGCATTGTAAAAATATTCCAAATAAAGTTTAATTATAATATTTATATTAGTAGAAAGCGTAATGTCAAGTAACTATGTTAATTGTTTTTTGCACTATACTTAGTATGAAATAAATGCATTTTAAATACATTTTGGTATAGTGTTTTTTCACTAGGATGATTGGAGTGGAAAATAGAGTTTGTCAATATGGTGATGTCTATATACAGTAAATGAACCTTTCGCATAATAATAATAATAATAATAATAATAATAATAATAGTGATGCTTCAGTTTTTGACACTTTGGCAGTAAGTACAGGTTATGTATTTGTGAAAAGCTGCACCAGAATGGGCCCAGATGGTTTGAGACAAGGGGAAAAAACTAAGAGGGCTAGAAAAATGCCAGAAAGTGTTACGCAAAAAAGTTAGGCAACAAGACAAACAATCTTTGGAATTACATGCACTGATGAATTGCACACAGCAAAACCAACAGCATTTATAAAGCAAGCAAATATGTTCAGCTTTGATTTCAAGTTCACTTTAACCTTTAACATTCATGTATTTTTTAAATAAAAATAATACAAAGCTAAAAAGTATGTCAATAATATGTCTCATTACTCATAATGATCCCAGTCAAAAGTAATGGGTATTAATCTCTTGATGTGTTTGCATATTGCAGTTTGCATGTATAGAGAGCCTTCACTGCATGAGATTGAGGAGAAGCAACGCTCCAGGAAAAGCTCAGGAACCCCAACGATGAACGGAGGCAAAGCGGTCAACCAGGACTCCACATAGCAGGGCTTAAAAACACAGGAGGCAGAGCAGCCCCTCGCCCTCAGCCTCCAACCACGGGAATCTGCTACCAGAAGACCAACTGAACTCTTGCCTGAGAAATTTACAGAAGAACCGGGGGGTGGGGGGGGGGGATTAATGTTACCGTTCCAATCAGCAGTTGAACTCACATTTTATGCAAAAAAAAACACAAAAAACAAAACAAAAAAAAAGTGGGCAGTAATTTGGTTCACAACAATAGTAATATTTTTTTGTTTGGGGTTTATGCTGTGAGAAATGAGCTTTAAAACTTTCTCATGTGTTTCGTTTTCATGTGAATGCTCTTCATGCTTTACTTTCATCAAGAAAAATGGGAACTTTTCTCTCTTTGCTCAATGCTCATTGCTATTGATTCTGTTTGTGGATATTATGCAGGTTTGAGCTAGTTTTTCTACTTTCTTTTATTTATTAATTCATTTTCCTTTTTTTTTTTAAATACCTGAGAGGCAAATGCACTTTGTGACTCCAGATTGCTGGAATGTCAGAAGGGTATATGTAGAATGTATGCTTGGAGTGGTCTTGGATTGTTTTGTTGCCTGTTCATTTTGGTAAGAGATAATATCCATGCAACACTTTCTTCAAAAATGTTGCCCGCCTTGGCGCACATACGTCTAGCACAGGTACACTGTATGTGTGCATGTTTGTGTGTGCGTGGCACTGCTCAGATGGAGTGTGACGCTCTTTATTATGACGGACAGCTAAGCTTTAGATGGAGAGTAGGCAATTTCCTGTGAATTATTCTCAAATTTCCTTGCACCCAAGCACCCAACTTAAGTATTATATTTAGCTTAAAGTATGACAAGCTACTCAGGAAGCTCTAGTCTTAGCAGTGTGACCCTAACACCAGCCCTGTCCAGTCAAAAAAGCACAAAGAAGGCCAGTTTATTGCCCCTTTATGGGTTTGAGGTCGGCCTGGACAGGGCGGGTGAATTGTGGACTATAGGAGGAGCCTGGCATTCATAAGTCTTCCAGTATGGCATGAGAGCTGTGCCCAAGTATGCAGCAACAAAATGCAGAGACTTAAACGCATGAGTCCTCAGAAAAGTGTGTTTATAGTTAAGTGAGAAATTGTCAAATAAATAACATGTATGTGACAACGAGTGTACAAAACAGACACCCAGTGCAAAGATTGTCCTGATCAAATGAGTTTCCAGACAAGAAAACACTGTAATGGGAGTGTGTAATTTTTGCTGTGTACTAACAGAACTCTTTATTTTTCATGTTTGCAAATGTTTTCACCTAAATGAAACACTATCATATATGCATTATGAATAATGAGATGTATAAAATATGCATTGATATTATAAAGCAGAATGAAATTAGGATTGTTTAAGAATAAAAGAATGATATTTAAAGCTTTCACCCCTGTGTCACTGCATAGCTGATTTTCCAAGTATTCTCTTGAGCTGTGCATTACAGTAATTGCATTTAATATGGTACAGAGGCCGAATAAACGCATTTACACAGGTATAATAATGTTATGATGAAGCTATTATAAATGGTTTAAACATTTCAGTTCTGATTTACACTTCCCACAAACGCTACAAATTTTGCCTGAAATAATTCTTCATGGTCAATAAAGTGGACATGATTAACTTCAAAATTTGCCTGTCAAATTAAATCGTGTACGGACTTTTTTATTTTATAAAAATCATTTTTTTTTCTCTAAGAATTGAGCAAATTTTCATCTCACAATTTTGACTTTTTTCTCAAAACTGCGTGATTTAAAGGGACACCAGGCAGGAATGCTGTTTTTGTCAGCGACTCCTAGAGTAACTGTGGATTACTTGTTTTTAACGTTACTGTCGGAAATACCACTCACGGAGAGCGTGACGTGTTACATAGTATACAATAGTACATTGTGTTTAATTTGTCGTTTAATGAGATCTAATATATGTTGTTAGTGGTGAGAATTTTCACGTGATTAAATACATATCCCCATGAACTATAATGGTCCAGAGGAAGAACTTTTGCCATGTGTTTCACAGGTTCTGGGTTCTTCTAATTCCTACTAATAGTATAGTTTATTTTCCTCATCAAAACCGATTGTTTATTAGTGGCTGTATTTTAAGCAGGGACATGTTTTTTGTGCATTGGGTTTTGTGATTTCACCGTAATGAGTCTCTCAGTCCCCGCAACGGATTGAGCGCGTGTCCATTTGAAGACAGTGCGCGTCACAACAGAACACTGAATCCACTGAAACTGATCACAGCGGCAACGCGCTTTGGTCACTTGATTTCAAAAACAACACATTTCAGATCTCCTCTTATTTAACAAACGAACTAAATGAATGCTCTACTAGAGTTACCTGAAGATGTTTTATTTGTTTGTAATGGTACATCCGTGCTGCGAGATGTTTCAATATCACACCTGCAAATTACGCCTATGCTCGTGTCTGACTCCTCCCTCGGTCAGTCTGCTCTTTCTCTGTTCCTCCGAAAATGCTTTCCTAGCTTTCTGTATCTTATATGCCGGCCCAGCCATGACGATAGTGTGCAAAACTCCATCCCTCTCGACCTTGTTCCTGGATATGTGCAGTGTTGCCGTAAAGGAATATGTTAAATCACAAGAGCTGATATCACGCGATACTTCCTGATGCTGAGGCCGGCGGCTCGCCGCACCGAAGCTGCTAGTGAGATTTTTCCACTCACAGGCACCAGGGGGGGTCGAGACGCCCACCATTCAACCCGAAAGAAGTCGTATAACCATTTCAATAACTCAGAAGCTGTAAAATTAAGCTAAAATAACTGCATAGTGTCCCTTTAAAGTCACAATTGCCTGTTATGAAGTAATAATTGCGGGATTTAATGTCACGACTTTAAATCACGCAATTCTTACTTTATAACACGCAATTGCGACTTTAAATCACGCGATTCTTACTTAATAACATGCAATTGCGACTTTAAATCATGCAATTCTGACTACAACACACAATTGTGAGTTTATATCTCCCAATTATTACTTTATAACTCAATTACTAGTATATATCACACAATTGTGACTTTAGGCTATATCACGCAATTTTGAGTCTGTATGTCGCAATTAATTTCTGACTCATGCAATTGGAAGCTTATATCACGCTAATCTCATTTTATATTGTGCAATTTTGAGTCTATGGGCCCTATTTTAATGATCTGAAACGTAAGTGTCAAAACGCAAAGCGCAAGTAACTTTGTGGGCGGATCCCGGTGCTGTTGCTATTTTCTCGGCGGGATTAATGCCTCTTGCGCCTGGCGCAAATCTTAGTTAAAAAAATAACAGGTACCTATTCTGTTAATATATTCCAGGCAAAAATTGTACGTCTGTTGTTTATAAAATGTATCACATTTCTGGAAAAATATGTTCTTGTGCAATGTTACAAGGTAATTTTGAGATCTGTGGGTTATATATATATATATATAAATATATATATATATATATATATTATGATAAAAATTAAATTTATTGGCTTTTCTTACTAGATTACTTAATGTTAAGTAAAAATAATTTGTTTGTGCTATGATTTTAATTTAGACCGTACCATGTGGTAATTAGTACTTACCTTATACCATTGAATTGCAATAACACTTAAATGTCAGGGCAAATATACTGCGTAATTAAAACGATTTTTTTTTATATAACAGTAGGCCTACCTTTCTCTGCAATTAAAGTGCAAATAGTGTTGTTTCGTACATAGTAAGTAGCTTTGTTACCCCCTTGTTCTGCGTAATTACAGGGTAAGTGTAACTCCTGCGGGCTGTAAATTAAAGTGGTGCTTGTTACCCCTTTATTACCCAAAACTTAACATATTGTTCCATTATACCTACACGGAAGTACACTATAATTACAGAAATGTACACCGTAATTTCAGTGTACTTACACAGTTGTTTGCGGGTCGTAAAATAAAGTGTTACCTAATAATATTATGATAACAAGAGCGCACCAGGAGCGTTCACAGCCGAGGAGACCGACTTTCTTGTCATGGCCGTAAAAGACGGAGAACTGACGTTGAATGGGGGTAAGTTATGTCCTTATAGTTATGGCCAAACAGTTATGGCCAAACAGGTCTGATCCATCATTACTACAATTATTAGCCTGAAAAAATTGGATAGCCTAAGTGCCTAAGCTTGAAGTGTTAATATTTTTCCTTGTTATAATGATTTGCAAAAATAAAAACGGCTGCATCTGTGTTGATGAGAGAATCAAAAGTGTATGCGCGTTGTGCAAGCTACATAATGGCCAAGCATGCTGGTTTTTACGTTGCAAATTGAGGGGCAGAAGTGCACACGCTGGTCCTAGCTGTAAACACTGATGATGCTAGCGAAATACCGGAGTGAACATGGCTGTAAACGACCTTTGCTTCAATTTGAAAAACCCCGGAATGTTCTCCATAACAGAGCGAATTGCATCCCGTGTCTTGTTTCCCATTTCTGCGGTTGTTTCGGTTTCCGATTTCTCTAACCTACAATGTACACTCGGCGCTTAGTGTCTACGTCACGGCTGTCAGCCCACCCTCTGTTCGTTGATTGGCCAGTGTGGTGAAGAGATAAGTCCCCCTGAAGAGATGGGTCCCACCTATGGCTCCACCCCATAGTATGCCAGTAGTATGCCTGATCTAAATATGTTCTCACGATAACTTGATAAAAGCAGTTTGTTGCCATCAAGTAATACGTTTATTAGTTTAGCGCTTGTCATAGCAGGTTGCGTCAACAGCAGAGGAGAAAGTCCTCGAAATTTAAAAATATTACTGTTATTGTGTCATGAAATGTAATTTTAAGAGTTTTTAAGTCGAGAATATAGTTGTTTAAAGCTCAAATCTGTGTTGTATTTATAAAGATTGCGCCTTTTTAAAACATCGTTCTGACGTTTTCGGAGTTGTCAGAACCAGGGATCAGCAGCACATCTAACTAGCCCGCCTGGAACAGCCTTAACTCTGCTAGTCATTCTGACGTTTGCCGTGGATAAATGCTATGCTACTATGTAAGCTAACTAAAAAACAATAAGAACGATTACAATCTACAGCTTCGGTTATATACTAGTATATGAAACATATAAGTTAAGTAAGGGTTAATGCCCGACGAGGTGTCCATTGTCAGGTTTTAATGGACGACGGCGAGGCGTAAACCGGCCGACGCGCAGCGGAGGACGGTTGCCTCCGCCGAAGTCCATTAAAACCTGACAATGGACACATCGGAGGGCATTAACCCGCTTATACCATGGTCACTTGCCAAATAAAACATTAGTTTATATTTTAATTAGGCTAAATCTAGTTTTTACAAATAATAACTTGACTGACTGTTTATCTAGCAACCGGAGATATTTATAGTCCGCTTAAGTTAGCTCGTATCCCTTCAGGTTCACAAATGCATTTTTTTTTTCATGAAACACAAAGGTAGGCATAGTTTTTTTTTATTACACATAAAACAATTAATCAAACAACAATAGAAAAACAATTAGCTCTGAGCTCCAGCCATTTGCGCTTAACGTTATAGAGGGCAATAAATTAATCAGATCAAAGAGAGGGTCATTTGCCTCAGGCTCCTTAGGCTTGAAACGCTGTAACGTTCAGCCTTCTCCTGCCTTGGTTGTCTGGACAGCTGCGTAAAACTCCCGCAGGGTCTCATTCAGGGGTGCGTTTCCCGAAAGCATCGTTATCCAACTATGGTCGCAAGTTACGTCGTTACCAATAGAGTTCAATGGAGCAGCGCAGCAGCGGTGTAATTTCCTCCGTTTTATTTACATTTTTTCTTTCTTCAGCAGCATACCAGTCGTCAAAGTTGCCATATTCTCCATAAATGTTAAAAGAAATAGCACGAAGTCGCTCATTGTTGTATTAGGCTATAATATCTAACGTTAGATGATAGAGCATGTGACTGCCTGTTGCTATGGTTACTCACAGCCGTTGTAGGCAGCGCATTTATTTATTAATTTCGAATGGTAAACAGGCAGTTTCACCAGAACTACTTTACTAGGTGTCCTCTATCACTTTTTAACGGACACCCTGCAGCCAATCAGAATCGAGTATTCACCCAGACCATGGTATAAAATACATTAATGACTCCTTATAACGTACTTCAAACGTCTCTTATAATAAACGTCTCTGGTTACGTATGTAACCTTAGTTCCCTGAAGGGAACGAGACGCTGCGTGTAAACGCCGTGGGAACGCCTCTGCGTGACGAGTCATGAAGCACGTATGAAATCTGTCCAATGGCGAGACGGAACGTCATAGGCGGGGTGACGTATCGACCAGGAAACTATAAAGCATCCCCGAAACACAAGCGCAACAGCTTCTGATAGGACTGAAGCAAGCGCTCACGGGCATGCTGGGAGTATGGCATAGACACGCAGCGTCTCGTTCCCTTCAGGGAACTAAGGTTACATACGTAACCAGAGACGTTCCCATTCAGGGAACTTCGAGCTGCGTGTAAACGCCGTGGGAACGCTAATACCAACGCCGCCATGCGAGCAGGTGTCCGTTGTATGAATATCAGGGTGCACATTCTGACGAAAGCATCTGAGCCCCAGGGGTGGAGCTGAAGTCCAGATGGTAAAACTTCACAAATGTGTGAGGTGAAGACCATCCTGCCGCCTCACAGATGTCACACAAGGGAACTCCTGATAAAAATGCCTTAGAGGCAGCCATACTCCGGGTTGAATGAGCCCGGACAGCCAAGGGAGAAGGCTGACCAGAGGACTCATAAGCAAGTGAAATGGCCTCGACCACCCACTTACTCATTCTCTGCTTAGACGCCGCAGAACCTCTATTAGGAGGCCCAAAGCAGACAAATAATTGTTCTGATTCCCTCCACAGGGCAGCTCTGTGGACATATGCGTCTAAGGCCCTCACCGGGCAGAGCAGATTTAGTTTCTCCTGGTCTGGTGTCCGAAACGGAGGAGGACAGAAGGCCTGTAGCACTATAGGTTTGACAACCGTAGTTGGAACCTTCGGAACATACCCCGGTCTAGGGAGGATGAAAGCCTTCGCCATACCGGGAGCAAATTCCAAGCACGAGGGGGAAACCGACAGCGCCTGAATATCTCCAATCCTCTTTAGGGAAGAGATGGCTAGGAGAAAGATGGTTTTGAGAGTAAGAAACTTCTCAGGCACCTCATCAATGGGCTCGAAAGGGGCTAAACAGAGCCCCTCCAACACAACCGCTAGATCCCAGGTCGGTACCCTCGTACGCACTACCGGCCTCAGCCTCAGGATACCACGAAGGAAACGGGTTACCAGGGGATGTCTCCCAAGAGAAGCTCCACTCAAAGGGACATGGTAAGCGGATAGGGCCGCCACGTACACCTTTAGTGTGGAGTACGATAACCCTGTGGAGAAGCGTTCCTGAAGGAATTCCAGCACTGCCGGCAACGGGCAGTTAACTGGATCCAACTGTCGCTCTCCACACCAAGAGGTGAACAGTTTCCACCTCGAGGCATACAACTTCCTCGTGGATGGGGCTCTGGACTGGAGGATGGTCTCCACGACCTCAGTCGAGAGACCTGAATCTATGAGCTGGGCCCCCTCAGAGGCCAAGCCCACAACCTCCACAGTTCTGGACGGGGGTGGAGTATCCCCCCGTCCGCTTGAGACAGAAGGTCCCTCCTGACCGGAATCTCCAGAGGAGGACCCTCGAGAAGGGAAATCAGGTCCGCAAACCATACCCTGGTTGGCCAACGGGGGGCCACCAGAAGTACACTGGCCCCCTCCTGGCGAATCCTTTCCAGAACCCCTGGGAGCAGAGCAATCGGGGGAAAAGCGTACAGGGGTGCCCTCGGCCACTCCTGTACCAACGCATCCAGCCCCAATGGAGCTGGAGGACTCAGGGAAAACCACAGCGGGCAGTGTGAGTTCTCCCTGGACGCAAAGAGGTCCACTTCGGCCCGACCGAAGTGTCTCCAAAGGAGCTCCACCACCTCGGGGTGAAGTCTCCACTCCCCGGGCCTCGGCCCCTGCCTCGACAGGATGTCCGCTCCCCGATTTAAGTATCCTGGGATATAAATCGCTCTCAGCGACCGAAGTTTCCCCTGGGACCACAACAGGATCTGGCGCGCCAGCTTGTACAATGGACGTGAGCGCAGACCCCCCTGGTGGTTTATGTAAGAGACCACAGACATGTTGTCTGACCGGACAAGAACATGATGATCTCTGAGGTCTGGGAGAAAGTGTTTCAAAGCCTGAAACACCGCCATCATCTCTAGACAATTTATATGCCATCGGAGATGATGGTCTTGCCACAGCCCGCGGGCCGAGCGACCACTCATGATCGCTCCCCAGCCCGTGAGAGAGGCATCCGTCGTCACCGTTACCCGGCGACACGGGGCTCCCAGCGCAGGTCCCAGGGACAGGAACCAAGGTTCTTTCCACATAGCCAGGGCACGGAGACCACGTCGCGTGACCTTGATCTTGCGGAGCGGGTTTCCCCTCGGGGAGAACCCCTTGGTCCTGAGCCACCACTGTAGTGGTCTCATGTACAGCAGGCCGCACGGTAACACGTTGGATGCTGCTGCCATCAGACCCAGAATTCTCTGGAATTCCTTTACAGTGAGTGACTGGCCTAGCTTCACTTGCGTGACAGTCGAGATAATCGAGGCTATACGAGCCGGCGACAGACGTGCCTGCATCGTCGTCGAATCCCATACCACGCCTAGAAAAGTGGTCCGCTGAACTGGCGAAAGCACACTCTTCTTGGCGTTGAGTCTCAACCCCAACCTTCTGATGTGGGCGAGGACGGCATCTCGATGCCGAATCGCCTGATGCTCTGATTGAGCCAGAATCAACCAATCGTCGATGTAATTTAAAATGCGAATGCCCTGGAGACGCAGCGGAGCCAAGGCCGCGTCCATGCATTTCGTGAAGGTTCGAGGAGATAACGCTAGGCCGAATGGAAGGACCCGATATTGGTACGCTTCGCCCCCAAAAGCGAACCTCAGGAACTTCCGATGTTGCGGAAGGATGGAGATATGGAAGTACGCGTCTTTTAGGTCTATCGTGACAAACCAGTCCTCGGACCTGATCTGTGACACGATCTGCTTGAGAGTCAGCATTTTGAACTTGAGCTTCCCTACTGACCGATTTAAGAGGCGCAGGTCTAAAATCGGACGCAGCCCCCCATCCTTCTTCGGAACAATGAAGTACCGGCTGTAATACCCCAGCTCTCTGTCGGGAGGAAGAACTCGTTCTATCGCCCCCTTCATTAGCAGAGCTTTCACTTCTTGTTCCATAACCAGAGCCTGCTCGGGGGTCACCACTGTGGGCAAAACCCCCCGAAAACGAGGTGGACGCGACCTGAACTGGATCGCGTACCCGCGTTCGATAGTCTGCAGGACCCAACGAGATATATTTGGAAGACTTCCCCATTCTACCAGAAATTCTACTAAGGGTACCAGCCTCTCGAGACTGGCCTCTGGAGTAGTTTTTAAAACAGAAACAGCGCCCTGTGACCGCGCACAGGCAGGGTTCAACGACCGTTCTGTATCGCTCCTCGGAGCAAACGAGCGTCCCTCGGGAAATCGCTCGCTGGGACCGTCTGCACCCCCCATTACAGGCAGGGTTGGCAGAACGAACCCCTGAGGGCACCGAGAGAGAGCGGGCGCCGGATTCAGCGGCGAACACCTCTGTCTCACGGTGGGGACCACCCTCAGTAGCCTGACACCAGTGGCGTCAGGACTTCTTCGACGAAGCCTTCCTGGCGACAATAACCGTCCTCAGATCGGTTCTATCCCGGGAAGACCTCCCTGAGAACGCCGCGTCTCAGCCCAGTTTTGCTGGGGAGGAGCCCGAGACGCGACGCTCTTCTTCTGCTGCGCCCTATGCGAGGAACCCGACGGGCGGGGCTGCTCTCGCCCAGCAGCCCCCGAAGGATGAGTACGGACGGGGAGACATTTCTGGAGCGCCGCTGCCTGCTTTTTTCCCTCTTGGAATCTCTCAATCACTGCGTTCACAGAACCACCAAAAAGACCTTCGGTCGACAGCGGCGCATCCAGGAGAAAAGCTTTATCTTTCTCCTTCATATTAGCCAGATTTAGCCATAAATGCCTCTCCGTGGCCACCAGGGCTGCCATAGAGCGGCCGACTGATCTGGCCGTCTCCTTGGTGGCACGGAGAGAAATATCTGCCGCCTGACGCAGCTCATTAATCACGTCAGTGCTGACGACCTCCCCCTCGCTCATATCCTTCAGCAGATCTGCTTGATACGCCTGGAGGATGGCCATCGTATGCAAGCAAGATGCTGCCTGTCCCGCCGCTGAATAAGCTTTGCCCACCAAAACCGAAGTATTTCTGAGTGGCTTGGTGGGCAACGCCGGTGTTTTAAAAGACGATGCCGTCTCAGGAGAAAGATGGCTCGCCAAAACTTCCTCCATCCTCGGCATCGCCCCATAACCGTGTCCCCTAGACCCAGCAATATTAGCGTACATAGAGGTCTGTTGTGTCAAAATTCTAGCTGACACTGGTTTGTTCCACGATCTACACACCTCGGTGTGTAGATCGGGAAAAAAGGGCAAACACCGGCGTGGAGGTAGTGAGTGTGATTTTAAAAATCTCTCATCCATTTTACTTTTTACTCTCGACTCTTGTTTTTCAACTGGCCATTCAATGGTTAATTTTTCCACAGCCCGAGTCAAAACCTCCATCAGCTCTACATTCGCGGGAGACTGGGATGGCGAGTCCCCGATCTCCACTGAGTCCATAGACTCTGCATCCACACTTTCAACATCCAGCTCCTCAGAACTGGATAATTGAAGTGATGGCGCCTCAGCCCGGGCAGGAGAAACCGCAACGCGGACCCCCGCAGCGAGAACTGAGGCACTGGATCTACCAGGTAAGGGCAGAGAAAGGGCGGGGCCCGTCTCAATCCCCGCTGATAGATCCATCTGCGAACCCCACGACGCAAGCCTTCGCTGTGCCTCGGCAGCAGCGGGACCCGAGCCGCGGGGAGCGCGCACCGAACCACTCTCCTCGAAGAGTGCCCGGCGGGAGCGAAGTGTCTTCATGGACAGACACTCGCAGTGCTCACAGCCGGCCCCCTCGAGAGCCGACTGAGCATGCTGCACTCCCAAACAAACAACACACAGATCGTGTGTGTCCCCACCCGTGATGAAGCGAGGGCAGGGATGAACACACTTTCTGAAATTCTGCTGTTGTTTGCTCGCCATATTTTCCAATATATATATATATACAATATCAGACAGACAGACAATATTCATACATAGAGCGCTTGTGAAGACTCAGAAGCTGTTGCGCTTGTGTTTCGGGGATGCTTTATAGTTTCCTGGTCGATACGTCACCCCGCCTATGACGTTCCGTCTCGCCATTGGACAGATTTCATACGTGCTTCATGACTCGTCACGCAGAGGCGTTCCCACGGCGTTTACACGCAGCTCGAAGTTCCCTGAATGGGAACTGATTTTCTCTAATTTGTAACCAGGCACTAAAGCGTTTACCCATAAAACTAGCTTTGAACCAATCGGATCGCTTGGGTCCTAAGGTGGGACTCATCTCTTCAGGGGGACTCATCTCTTCACCACACCGGCTGTTTTCAGGCTGGTGGAAAACTGAAAGATAGGCCGCTATCTCAGACTGACTACAGGAGCGAAATGAAATTAGCGGAAGTAGGAAGTCTGACGTAGTCAGGCTAAGCTTCCATAGGTTTGCCAATAAAACTTGAGAATTAACCCCTCATTTGTATGATATGGTATTTTCCAGCAATAAACATAAACATTTCTGCCTGTAAAGTATTTGGGACTATAGCAGGTTTGACCAAATGATGCTTTTTGCTCAGAAGCTTTGATTTTGATCTTTTTTTCCCCCTTACAGTAACTTGGGTAACAGGATTGAATGGTTGATTAACTTATTAATACAATTTGTTTATAGACTTGTCAGCCCAGAATTCTATGTCTGATTCATTCGATGAATAATAGATATCAACTAAATCCATTTGATTTGTGCCTTTAATACTAAGAAGTAATGGGACACAATTTGTAAAAGATAGATACATGAAATAATGAATAAAAAATATGACATTAAAATGACATTAAAAAATAAAAATGTTAAATGATACAAATTATCTCTGTTGACAATAACAAATGACTGCAGTGAATCAGAGATACATGCATAAATAATTTAGTATGGCTTTTAATGTGGCGCTGCATCTCTACACAGAATCTGAAGTTGGCACAAAGCAATCTTAACTCCTTGTTACAAAATTCAAAGGACTGATAATGATTTATCTGATTTACAGGCAATTCCAGGTATGGGTAATCATATCAGCCTAAAGTTAAAACACTCAGGCAGAAATCCAACTTCTCATTTTAGGATTGCACTTCTCTTGACTTAATTCTACTCGTTGTCATGGAAACAGACTTCCCTTACTGTCTGTAAGGAGAACGAAGAGAAGAAGATGGAGGGGGAGGAGGGCTGCAGAAGATTTAATCTTTTCTCTCTCTCTGGAGAACAGATTGAGATTGTGTTTGAGATTGTTTCTCTCTTAGTCGTTTTAAAGTCAAATACATGGTAATAGCGTTGATGTACAATTACAGGTCTGAGGAGCATGACAGCATGTGAGTGTGTGTGTGTGTGTGTGTCATGATGTGGTTTTGTGTGTTTTCGTTATTAGTGATTCCCCGTCGATTATTTGTCCCAGGTGTTTCTTATTTCTCACGCCCCCTTGTTATCTTGTCTAGCTCGTTTGTCCTTGATTATTTAAGCCCTGTGTTTCTGCCCTGTCTTGGTTGGTTGTTGAATTTATGTATGTGAACGTTGGTGTTTTTGAATTCTCGAGTCCTGCTTCTTGTCTTTTATCCTGTTTCAAGTTTGTTAATAAAGCTACACTGCGTTTGGATCCAGCCTCAGCTCTATTTCTCCGCACAGCGTCACAGAACAACCAACCACAAAATGGGTCCAGCAGTTGTCAGCAACCGGGCTCTGGGAGAATACCTGTCGACGTTATTGCAAGAGGGCCAGTCCGTCCAGAGGTACGCAAAGGATTTTCTGTCCATTTGCCATCTGGGAGCGCTAGATGATATCCAGCTCATGGGCCTGTTTCTGAATGGGCTGGATTATGTGATCGCTTGATGGATGCCACGGGACCTTCCCAACTGGACTCTTGACCAGTATATAGCTCTGGCTTGTTCCTTGGAGGATCTCTTCTCCATTACTGGCTCGTTCTACTCGACATCTCCCGAGTTCACATTACCCGCGAAGCCCTCGTCGTCTTCACCGCTGGTTCACGTCAGCCACGACGATCCCGCGTGTAACCCATGTTTAAATATGACATAAATAAGAATAAATAGTTTAAAAGCTGCATAAATAAGTCAATTCATCAGAGTTAATTAAAAATGTCAATAAAATGATTTAATGTTTAAGAGTAAAAGTATTCTGACAAAATTCATGTCATTGCCCTTTAAGAGGTTAGTGACGTTTGACGCAGCACGTCAGTGGCGTTGCAGCATAGGCGCAATTGAGAAAGCAGAGAGGAGATTGAAAGATCGGAGGAGAGAACGAGGAGAACAAACTGTGTTTAATAAGCAGAGAAAAGAGTGAAAAGTTTTGCAGTTGAAAGAAATCATAATTTGCCTGGTCGGGAACTGACAGGGATTTTATGTGAACTGATCCACACCGGTTTTGGTGAGTTTGTACTTTATTTTCTTGCAATTTTGTGATCTTGCATTTTTTTTCTCTCTTTTATGGTGAAATACTGAAACGTAGTTGTTTTAAACTGTATACCAGTTAATAATTTGTTTATGGGAACTGTGAATGTTATAAAAAGAGAATTAATGTTTTGAAAATGAAGGATGCGTGCAGTAGTTGTGAGTTAAAAGAGACTGCACCGTCGCCATTTTCTGAAGTGAAAAGTGAATCGCAACAGTGACGTTATGACTCAGAGAATGTGAAATATTATCTGTATTTGTGTTATTTGAGAATTTAAAAAGAGATTTATTGTGTTTATGACCTGTTATACAGGTCAGGTTTTTTTGCTTGGTTTGAAGCTCGGTCGGAGCGACGATCGGTCTGCAGTGTGCGGGCGCGCACGTGCGCGGACAGGATTCAGATGGCGAGCCAGACTCGGATTTTCAACTCATCAATTCCATGGCGTCTTTGAGGAAATCTCACGCGTATGGTGACTTGCTGCCAGAGTGGTAGGAGTGTCAGGAATTGTTTTGAACTGAACTGGACAATTGAACTGAGTCTTTTGAACTGAACTGGACAATTGAACTGAGTCTTTTGACTGAACTGGACAATCGAACTGAATCTTTTGACCGAACTGAACAATTGAACTCACATTGAGATTCGAATTTAAAGTGTTTATTTTCTATTTCCTTTTCATATTGAGTTCAAATGTTGAATGTGATTTGAAATGTGATCCACTTTGATTTGATTTTGTGATTTGAAGGTATTTTCCTACCTGTAAAAGACAAAAATAGAGAGTTAACTCAGGAAGAGAATAAGAATTCTAAAAGGAAAATTCTAAAATAAGAGTAATTAGGAAAAGACTGGTTTAACTTAGATTAACTCGACTAAAATGATTTAAGTGAACCAAAAACTGAACTTAGAGTGAAATATAATTTCATTTTACCTACCTCAGTAATACGTGATATTTGGGAACCTGCAGGGAATATTTTTATTTCTTTTGTTTTATTTTGTTATTGAACTGTGCATTATTCTTTTGTTCTACATTCAGTAAACTGCCGGCTTTTGTATTTAAAGAAACAGTCTCTGGTGTGTTTATTATTTTTGCTCCCCACTCCTTAGAGCCTAGAACTGGTCCAGTAGCGCGATAAGTGGTGTGATACTGGTGCTACAACTTTGGCGAGCCAGCCAGGAGTGGTTTAAAGCATTTAAAACTAGAAACCAGAGACCGTATAGTATTGTTATCAGTGATTCATTATGGACGTTATTCAAACGAGTCGTGTGAAAATACCTAACTCAGTCATAGTTAGTGGTATAGCCGGTACTGAAACTGACGAAGAACTGTTTGACTTCCTGAAACAATATGGTTCCATTCAAAGGGTAATCCCAGTAGATTCCGCTGAGCCAGCTGTAGACAAACAGGTCGTGGTAGAGTATGTGTGTGGCACAGCTATACAGTCTCTCTTACCTTCATTGCCATACAGACTCAACAGTAAGACTCAGACTGATGTCACTTATCTCATTAGAACATTAGCCAGTGTCTACATACCTGTAGCTAGTAAAACAGCTACAAAGACTTACCTTTCAGAGTTAAAGGACATTGCAAAACTGACTGGCAAAGACTTTGGAGCTGTCCTCAGGGATGAGCTCTCCGTCATCAGTGAGAATGTCGATCTCGATCAATCAGAAACCCAAGATGAGGATGTGGAAGAGAACTCACGTGATATCCCAGAGCAACATGACTCTGAAAATGCCGCACATGTAAGCCCCTTGCCCAGCACGGCCCCGGAGCAACGTGTTCAACATCATTGGTTTACACCACCATTTAAAGGAAAGACACAGCCTGCTCTGAAACTTTCTGACGTCAACCCACCTGACATTCAAAAAGTAATAGTCGAGCACATAGTGAGAAATGAAGACTCTGCTCTGCAGGTGCATACTTCTTTGAGACTCAGACCCTTCTCTGGGCGTTCCCCCAGATCCAACAATGAAGTGGATTATGAGACATGGCGTTCCAATGTGGAACTTCTTCTTAAAGACACAACACAGTCTGATCTTTACAAGTCACGAAAGCTTCTTGAAAGTCTCTTATCGCCTGCTATCGATATTGTGAAGCACCTAACACCTGAATCTCCCCTTAATGTGTACTTGGAGATCTTGGACTCTGCGTTCGGCACTGTCGAGGACGGAGATGATCTTTTCGCAAAGTATCTTAACACAATGCAGGATAACGGTGAGAAATCCTCGGCTTATCTACAACGGCTGCAGGTGATGCTGAACACCACCCTCAGGAGGGGAGGTGTAAACGCAAGTGACCTTGACCGGCATCTGCTTAGACAGTTTGTCAGAGGCTGCTGGGACAACACTTTGATAGCTGGAACAAAAGAAACAGAAGCCACCTACCTTTGCTGAACTTCTCCTGTTACTCCGCACAGCAGAAGATAAACGTACTTCCAAAGCATCCCGCATGAAACAACACCTCAATATTTCGAAGCCAAGAGTGTCTTCTTCTTATCAAGGTGTTTATGTGCAGAGTGAAGACTGCAACCCATCTCAGCCAGCTCTTGATCACAGGTCCGAAATCCAAGACCTAAAGAAACAAATAGCTGATTTACAGTCCCAGCTCACACGTATCACACAGAAGGATGGTAGAAAGACTAAATCAGCTGCCAGACTAGTAGCTCCCCACACAGCCATCACTCCACAATCTCAAACACTTCACCACAGCCGTGATGCAAACAACAACACAAGCAATAGACCAAAGCCCTGGTATTGCTTTAGATGTGGAGAGGACGGACATATTAAGCCTCAGTGTGAGAGTGAGTCGAACCCATCCCTTGTGGCTGAGAAGAGGAAGCAGTTAAAAGAAAAGCAGCTAAAATGGGACATTGAAAATGGTGTTTCAAAAGCCGATCATTTAAACTAGATCCAGTTCCGGTTGTGGGACAAACGGGGACTGGAATACAGACAAAGTGTCCCAAAATGAAGCCACACAGAGCCCGTGTGTACTCTCACACACAAAAGCAGACAGTGACCCTGCCAAAAGGGCTGATTGGAGCCAAGTGCACTGCACAAGTGACCATAGGTAACAAAGACTGCAAGTGTTTGTTGGATTCAGGCTCTCAAGTAACAACGATTCCCAACTCTTTCTATTTAGAGAACCTGTCTCACTTACCTATGAATTCCTTGAATGACCTGCTTGAAGTCGAAGGAGCCAATGGCCAAAGTGTCCCTTACCTTGGTTATGTTGAGACCACTATTAGATTCCCAAAGAGCTTGCTTGGAGCAGACATTGAGGTGCCCACGCTGGTTCTAGTTGTACCTGACATGCGCTCCACCTTGTCGTCAGTACTTATAGGTACAAATACTTTGGATGTTTTCTATGAAAAGTATGCAGAAATCGCACCTCAGAACTACGAGTCCCTTCCTTATGGCTACAAAATTGTATTAAAGACCCTCGAAATCAGGAAAAGACAGTCTGTTGATTCTAGTCTGGGAGAGGTTAGGCTTCGTAGCAGGGACTTTGAGACTATTTCAGCTGGACAGACCAGAGTCCTTGAAGGATCAGTGAGCTGCAGGACTGATGTTGGAAAGTGGGTGATGGTGGGACCCCCAAAGTCATCTTCACTGCCAGGTGGCATCCTGGCGACGGATAGCTTGGTAAGTCTACCATCGAAACTACCACGCTGCATACCAGTCATGCTCAAGAATGAGTCACATCATGACATCACCTTATCTCCGAAGGCTGTAATAGCAGAGATACACGCTGTCAAGAGTGTTCAATCTGTTAAGACCTCTGACTCAGATATTCCCACAAAACCTGACCAAAAATTAAGTCTCAACTTTGACTTCACTGACTCTCCTATACCCAATGAGTGGAAAGAGAGGATAACCGAGAAATTAAGTTCCATGCCGGAGGTGTTCGCACAGCACGAGCTTGACTTTGGTCGCACTGATAAAATAAAACACCACATAACCCTCAGTGACGAAACAACATTCAAACACAGACCAAGACCTATACACCCCCAAGATATCGAGGCTGTACGTAACCATCTCCAGCAACTCCTTGATGCAGAGGTGATCCGTGAATCAGGGTCGCCTTTCTCCTCGCCGATTGTCGTCGTCAGGAAAAAAATGGAGATGTCAGACTTTGCATAGACTACAGGAAATTGAACACCCAAACAGTGAAGGATTCATATGCCTTACCTAATCTTGAGGAGTCATTCTCGGCGTTGACCGGATCCAGGTGGTTCTCTGTGTTTGATCTCAAGTCCGGTTTCTATCAAATACAGATAGAGGAAGCAGACAAGCACAAAACCGCATTCGTCTGTCCATTGGGATTCTTCGAGTTCAACAGGATGCCGCAGGGGATAACTAACGCCCCGAGCACGTTCCAGAGGCTCATGGAGCGCTGTATGGGGGAGTTGAACCTGAAGCAAGCCCTGGTTTTCCATGATGACCTTATCATCTTCTCATCGACACTAGAGGAACACGAGGAAAGATTGATGCGTGTGCTCAACCAATTGAAAAAGTTTGGCTTGAAATTGTCGCCAGGGAAGTGCAAGTTCTTTCAAACCTCTGTGAAATACCTTGGGCACATTGTGTCTGAAAAGGGCATTGAAACTGATCCAGACAAGGTAGCAGCATTAAAAACCTGGCCAAAACCAAACAACCTGAAAGAGCTAAGGACCTTCCTGGGTTTCTGCGGTTATTACCGTCGGTTTGTGAAAGATTACTCAAAGATTGTGAAGCCACTCAACGAGCTCACTGCTGGCTATCCACCGCTGAGAAAGCACAGTAAAAGCCCGGTGAACTCTGAGAAATACTACAACCCAAAGGACCTCTTTGGCGATAGATGGACGCCTGCTTGCCAGGTAGCGTTCGACACTATAATCGAGAGACTTACAACCGCACCGATCCTCGGGTTTGCTGACCCCAAGCTTCCCTACACTCTGCACACGGATGCAAGCACCTCGGGACTTGGTGCTGCCCTTTACCAGGAGCAACAGGGACAGAAGCGAGTTGTTGCCTATGCAAGCAGAGGTCTGTCGAGATGCGAGTCCAGGTATCCTGCGCACAAATTAGAATTCCTTGCCCTCAAATGGGCAGTGACAGAGAAATTCCAGGACTACCTATACGGGAACACGTTCCTTGCTGTCACCGATAGCAATCCACTAACATACATTCTTACCTCTGCTAAGCTCGATGCCATGAGTTACAGGTGGCTAGCTGCTCTGTCGACATTTGATTTCCAGCTACAATACAGAGCCGGGAAGCAAAATCAAGACGCGGACGGGCTGTCCAGACGTCCCCACGACAGATTACCTGATAATAAATCGTCTCAAAAGGAGTTAGAGAGGATACAACAATTCACAAAGAGACATTTGTCAGAAGCTGATTATGCACGCCTGGATGGAAGCACTATCAAAGCTATCTGTGAGAAGCATTTAGTTTGCCAGGTGATCAACAACCACTCTGGAGAAACATCACCCAGCAACACCTTGGTTGTGTCACTTGCTCATCATCCAAAGGCTCTTCCGCAAAGCTTTGAAGAAGAGGATCAGCTTGGTGGCTTACCTGTGATTCCCTCGTTGACAACAGCTGAACTAAGAGACAAGCAAAATGCTGATCCTTGCATCCGTGAAGTACTCAGGCAAATAGAGTTTGAAGAGAAACCTCCATCATCCTTGAGGAAGGAACTTCCTGAGCTTGGTCTCTTATTAAGAGAGTGGAACAAACTTACCATCTTAAATGGTGTCTTGTATCGAAAGCGGCAAGAGGGCGCTCAGACTCACTACCAGCTTGTTCTTCCTGAAGCTCTGAGATCCTTAGTCCTCAAGAGCCTACATGACGATATGGGCCACATGGGCGTGGAGCGCACCCTAGACCTTGTCCGGAAGCATTTCTATTGGCCCAAAATGTCAGCCGAGGTGGAAACTAAGGTCAAAACCTGCAACCGCTGCATACGACGTAAGACTGTGCCAGAGAAAGCCGCTCCACTCATCAACATCATCGCTACAAGGCCTCTAGAGCTTGTGTGCATGGACTTCCTTAGTGTGGAGCCAGACACCAGTAATACTAAAGACATTCTGGTCATTACCGACCATTTTACGAAGTATGCCGTGGCCGTTCCCACCCCGAATCAGAAAGCCAGGACAGTGGCCAAGAGTCTGTGGGACCACTTTTTCGTCCATTATGGCATCCCTGAAAAACTCCACAGTGACCAAGGTCCCGACTTTGAGTCCAGAACAATCAAAGAACTGTGTGAGCTCATTGGTACTCGAAAAATGAGAACCACCCCTTACCATCCGAGAGGGAACCCTGTAGAACGCTTCAACAGGACTCTGCTCAACATGTTGGGAACTCTTGAGAACCAGAAAAAGAGTCACTGGCGAGATTACGTCAAACCATTAGTACATGCCTATAACTGTACTAAAAACTGGTTTTACCCCCTACGAGTTAATGCTCGGGCGCCAGCCAAGATTGCCAGTTGACCTAGCCTTTGGCTTACCAGTCAATCACCAGCCAGGTTCGCACTCACAATATGTTCGCAACCTGAAATCCCAACTCGAAGACAGTTATAAAGTGGCAACTGAGAATGCTAAAAAGACAGCCAGCCGTAACAAAGTGAGGTTTGACAAACATGTTGTTGACTCTACCTTGAGGGAGGGTGACAGAGTCTTGGTTCGAAATGTCCGCCTTAGGGGCAAGCACAAGTTAGCCGATAGGTGGGAGTCCGATGTTTATGTTGTCCAGAGACAGTCCGGAGACGTCCCGGTGTATGTTGTGAGGCCTGAGACAGGAGATGGTCCTCAAAGAACTCTTCATCGTGACCTTCTACTGCCATGCGGTTTCCTTCCCATGACCCCATTTGAGAGTGAAACTAACCTGTCAAAAGCAGTGAGACGACCAAGAACTCGACAACATCCTAAAAATGACAGTCCAGATGAAGCTGAAGGGGATGAATTCCAATCTGATTCTGAGGAATATCACTATGATGTACACCGAAACCTAAGAGTAACAACACTAGGGTTTGACCTGACCCCTGGACCCGTAGAACACTTACCAGACAGGATTGAACCAGAACCCCTCAAAGAGTTGACTACTGCCAAGCAAGATCCTTTAGAGATAGCTAAAGCTTTCCCTGATGATGTTCCAGTAGAGACTTGTGACCCAGACTTACCTGATCCTGCAGACCGAGACCTACCTGACCCTGCAGACAGTGCCTTACCTGCTTCTGAAGAGAACAGCTCAACTGCTGGACAAGAAACTGGAAACTTACCTGAGGAAGATCTGGATAATGTCCATCCTTCTACTCAACCTACTCAAGAGGAAAAAGAAAACACAAGCGTTATGGATCAAACTGACATCCAGACAGAAAGTGACTGTTCTAGAAGACCTATCAGAGACAAAAGAACGACTAAAATACTGACTTACCCTGAGCTAGGGAACCCAATAGTTACAATAGTTCAGTCTTTATTTCAAACCTTGAGTGATGTGCTTACAGATTACCTTAAAGAACCCAGCTTTCCAGAAACCCCTAGAGTTATGACCATATAGATTCAGAATGCACAGGGACGTGCATTAGGTAAAGAGGGGAGGATGTAACCCATGTTTAAATATGACATAAATAAGAATAAATAGTTTAAAAGCTGCATAAATAAGTCAATTCATCAGAGTTAATTAAAAATGTCAATAAAATGATTTAATGTTTAAGAGTAAAAGTATTCTGACAAAATTCATGTCATTGCCCTTTAAGAGGTTAGTGACGTTTGACGCAGCACGTCAGTGACGTTGCAGCATAGGCGCAATTGAGAAAGCAGAGAGGAGATTGAAAGATCGGAGGAGAGAACGAGGAGAACAAACTGTATAATAAGCAGAGAAAAGAGTGAAAAGTTTTGCAGTTGAAAGAAATCATAATTTGCCTGGTCGGGAACTGACAGGGATTTTATGTGAACTGATCCACACCGGTTTTGGTGAGTTTGTACTTTATTTTCTTGCAATTTTGTGATCTTGCATTTTTTTCTCTCTTTTATGGTGAAATACTGAAACGTAGTTGTTTTAAACTGTATACCAGTTAATAATTTGTTTATGGGAACTGTGAATGTTATAAAAAGAGAATTAATGTTTTGAAAATGAAGGATGCGTGCAGTAGTTGTGAGTTAAAAGAGACCGCACCGTCGCCATTTTCTGAAGTGAAAAGTGAATCGCAACAGTGACGTTATGACTCAGAGAATGTGAAATATTATCTGTATTTGTGTTATTTGAGAATTTAAAAAGAGATTTATTGTGTTTATGACCTGTTATACAGGTCAGGTTTTTTTGCTTGGTTTGAAGCTCGGTCGGAGCGACGATCGGTCTGCAGTGTGCGGGCGCGCACGTGCGCGGACAGGATTCAGATGGCGAGCCAGACCCGGATTTTCAACTCATCAATTCCATGGCGTCTTTGAGGAAATCTCACGCGTATGGTGACTTGCTGCCAGAGTGGTAGGAGTGTCAGGAATTGTTTTGAACTGAACTGGACAATTGAACTGAGTCTTTTGAACTGAACTGGACAATTGAACTGAGTCTTTTGACTGAACTGGACAATCGAACTGAATCTTTTGACCGAACTGAACAATTGAACTCACATTGAGATTCGAATTTAAAGTGTTTATTTTCTATTTCCTTTTCATATTGAGTTCAAATGTTGAATGTGATTTGAAATGTGATCCACTTTGATTTGATTTTGTGATTTGAAGGTATTTTCCTACCTGTAAAAGACAAAAATAGAGAGTTAACTCAGGAAGAGAATAAGAATTCTAAAAGGAAAATTCTAAAATAAGAGTAATTAGGAAAAGACTGGTTTAACTTAGATTAACTCGACTAAAATGATTTAAGTGAACCAAAAACTGAACTTAGAGTGAAATATAATTTCATTTTACCTACCTCAGTAATACGGGATATTTGGGAACCTGCAGGGAATATTTTTATTTCTTTTGTTTTATTTTGTTATTGAACTGTGCATTATTCTTTTGTTCTACATTCAGTAAACTGCCGGCTTTTGTATTTAAAGAAACGGTCTCTGGTGTGTTTATTATTTTTGCTCCCCACTCCTTAGAGCCTAGAACTGGTCCAGTAGCGCGATAAGTTGTGATACCGGTGCTACACGCGCTTCACGTGTGCATTAACGAGCCCGCGACTCATCAAGTCAGCCCAGCCGAGCCCGCGACTCATGTCAGCCCAGCTGTGCCCGTGCTTGAGCCTGCGAGTGAATCTCCTGTTCAAGTGAGTGCTGAATTTCCTGTTCAGGTGAGTGCTGAATCTCCAGTTCAAGTGAGTGATGAGTCTTCAGTTCAAGTGAGTGAATCTCCTGTTCAAGTGAGTGCTGAATCTCCTGTTCAAGTGAGTGATGAATCTCCAGTTCAAATTAATGAATCTCCTGTTCAAGTGAGTAATGAATCTCCTGTTCAAGTGAGTGATGAATCTCCTGTTCAAGTTCGTGATGAATCTCCTGTTCAAGTGATGAATCTTCAAGTCAAGTGAGTGAGTTGTCCAGCCCAGCGAGTGTGTCTAGCCCTGTGTCACGCCGCCGCAGGAGGAGGAGAAGGAGGACTCGTTCGGTTCGCCAGGTCCCGGTCAGCGTACCCAGACTCCTCGCCCTGCCGGCCCCGCCTCTGCGCCTCGCCCTGCTGGCTTTCAAGCTCCTGGAGGCATTTCCTGAGCCTGTCTACTGTCCGGAGGTTCCCCCCGGCTGTAGTTACTCTGTGGGGGCGATGGAGGCGTCGTTGACATGGCCCTTGCATCGTCCTGCTCCGCCCTGGCCCTGGCCTCGTCCTGCTCCACCCTGGCCCTGGCCTCGTCCTGCTCCACCCTGGCCCTGGCCTCGTCCTGCTCCGCCCTGGTCTCCGGCCCAGTCTGGCATGCCTTGGCTACCTCCTGGTCCCGTTCCCCTGCACGGGCCTGGCCCTCCGTCCCTCCCCCAAGACTGTCTCCGTTTCACCGCCCTCCTGAACTTTTTGTTGTTTTTATGGGCGTCGGGAGCCGCCCATAGGGGGGAGGCTATGTCATGATGTGGTTTTGTGTGTTTTCGTTATTAGTGATTCCCCGTCGATTATTTGTCCCAGGTGTTTCTTATTTCTCACGCCCCCTTGTTATCTTGTCTAGCTTGTTTGTCCTTGATTATTTAAGCCCTGTGTTTCTGCCCTGTCTTGGTGGGTTGTTGAATTTATGTATGTGAACGTTGGTGTTTTTGAATTCTCGAGTCCTGCTTCTTGTCTTGTATCCTGTTCCAAGTTTGTTAATAAAGTGTGACGCCCCTGTGTGGCTTGACAGTGTATCGGTGTCAGTATTGCAAGGCTGATGTGTTCTTCTGTTTTGAGGAGCTGATTGCAGAGATCCTTACCGATTGGGAACACCTGGTCCCAGTGCGCCAGAGGAGATAAAAGCTCCACCTTCAAGATCGTCGGGCTCTCTGATCCTTGCTACCAGCAGTAATTTGTTTTGGTTTAGTTTCATGCTTGTTTTTATTTTAACACTACAACACTTTACGCCACGACCACTCATCCACACTTACATAACTGAGGTTGCTGACTAACTCATCCCATTATTCAGGTATTGTTTGAAGGAAAGGGTGCAGTGTTATTTTTCTGTTTTGATTTGGCAGGGTAAGCGTTAGGTTTGGTTGGAAGTTGTTGTGGAATTATATATATATATATTTGTTTTTCTTCTGTTTTCTTCATTATTTAGGCTGGGGAAGGAGAAGTTTAGTCCAGATGTTGTGTTAGGTGCCATATGACAGTTGTGGGTCCTTGTGTGCTATTGTATAAAAAGTGGTTTGGAGTTTTCTCTTTTAGGTGGTAGCGACGATTCCCTTTTGGGGTTCGTTGAGCGGATCGGGGTTAGTGTTGTGGAGAACGTGGGTAAAGCTTTGTTCGGGAGCATGTCCGTGGCTCTGGGTGGGTTGCTAGCTTCAGTGCGTAAATACCCACCACAAGTACCCACATTAAGACTAGAGTGGAGCTTAGTTAGTTGGGTGATTTTTAGGTAGCGGGGAAACTCCAAACCGCATGGAGGATTAGTCCTCTCAGTGCTCACAGGGAAACGCGACTGTCTAGCTGGGCCTGCTGGAACGGTAAATTGTTGGGATTTGGCTGATTGTAATGAGTAGTGGAAATGGCTGGCTGTGAAACGTTTGTGGTGGCTCCGTCTGAGGAGGCTTTGGAGAAATGCACAAAGGAGCAGTTGCTAAAAATAGCTGAGCATTATTCTATAGTGGTGGCTGGAGATAAACGTATTAAAGAAAATATTAAAATGACGGTGAAAGCTGAATTAATTGAAAGGGGGATTATAACTGAAGAAATAGAGGATCCCTCTCCAATTCCCACTATTAAACCTATACAGGTGCAGGGCCTCACTTTTGAGCAACAGAAGGAGCTACTAGTGATGCAAATGGATCATGAGAAACTTAAACATGAATTGGAAATTAAAAAACAAATTGAGTTAGAGAGGATTCGTCAGCAGACAGAGAAATCCAAGTTAGATCTGGAGGAATATCGTCTGTCTTTGGGTGAAGAGGGCAGGTGGCCCAGTGACGGTCGTGGTAAGCATGGGCCTGTTGGGGTGCGTCCCTTTGATATTAGTAATTTACGATTGTTACCGCAGTTTAATGAGAGAGACCCAGATGTCTTTTTTGTGATGTTTGAACGTGTGGCTAAGACGAGGGACTGGCCTGATGCAGATTGTGCTCTAATGCTTTAGTGTGCTCTTACAGGGAAAGCGCAGGAAGCTTATTCGTCATTGAGTGTGGATGATAGCTCTAACTATGAAAAAATCAAATCAGCCGTGCTTAAGGCTTATGAGCTAAATTCACACGTTTGATGATTTGTGTGATCTGGTTATTTTAGAACAGTTTAGAAATACACTCCCAGGGCATATTGCCACATACGTTACAGAGAGAAAGTTCACTACTGCTGCAGAGGCGGCTGAGTCAGTAGATGAGTATGTATTACTCCATAAGGGCAATTTTAGAGAGCGCACAGTGGCACGTGATGATTTTGGATGGAGAGGTAAGAGTGTGGGCGTGGCTTCAGGTGACAGGATGCGTTCTGGCAAAGTTGGGTTGTTTAAAGCAGATAGTAAGCCCCGAGGGAGTGCGGATCACGATACAAGTTGCAACTATTGTCACGATAGAGGACATTGGAAAACTGAGTGTCCGGTGTTGCAGTCCAGAAATAAGTTTAACAAACACCAGGTTAAGCCTGCTGCAGCGGCTGCGCCTGTGGATAATGGTGAGATCTCTGAATTGTTTGTCCCTGATTGTGAACCTGACATTTTGGCTGCATATGGCCCTTTTATTAGAAGTGGTTTTGTGTCGCTGGTTGGGGATGACACTAAAGTCCCAGTGAAAATCCTAAGAGATACAGGGGCCTATGATTCGTTTATAGTGGGTTCTGTTCTGCCGCTATCGGAGGCCAGTGACACTGGTGACCGAATATTGAGTCGGGGAATGGGGTTAACTGTTTTGCCTGCTCCCTTACACAAAATAGTCCTAAACTGTGAGCTGGTGCAGGGTGAAGTAGCTGTAGGAGTGCGCCCGGCGTTGCCCATTGAGGGGATTCATTTTATTTTGGGTAATGGCTTGACTGGTGGTCGGGCTGACGCTGTGCCATCACCGGTGGTTACTCCTAGTCATGTTTCAGATCAGAAGGTAAATGACTCATCTGAGGGCAATTCTGCCTGTGTGGTAACACGAGCAATGGTTAAGTCTGATGTGGAGGCATCATCTGAGGGGGGTGGTGGTGATGAGTTGGTAGCTCCGTCCTTTTCTGATTTTCCTTTGTCCGTGTCAGTGAGTGAGTTATTGCAGGAGCAGCAAAGTTACCCTTCACTGAAAGAGATGTTCGATCGTGTTGTTTCTGCTACAGTGATAAGTAGTGCAGGTAGTGGCTACTTTGTGCGGAATGGTGTGGAAGTGGGTTACTCTTGGTAATGACTTTGTGGGAGATCCAGTGTTTCAGTTAGTGGTGCCAGCTAAGATTCGTTCGCTGGTCCTAAAAGTGGCTCACGATGAGAGTGGGTATTTTGGAGTTAAAAAAACATTGCGTTTGGATCCAGCCGCAGCTCTATTTGTCCGCACAGCGTCACAGTGTGTGTGTGTGTGTGTGTGTGTGGCTGTTGCTCTGGCTCTGGCTGTGTGTACCTACTATATTTCGTGGATTTGTACCCAGAAAGGACCAAAAACTGTCAAAATCTTAAAAACACTCCCTTTAGGAATTTCCTCATTTGTAAATCCTGTATAAAAATAAATTAAATAAAGGATTTTTAAAAACGAAAAAAAAAAAAAAAAATCAGAAAGTTTTGTGTTTTGGGTAGGTTTAATGGTCATTGTAAGGGGAGAGAATATACAGTTTGTACAGTATAAAAAACATTTCGCCTACGGAATGTCCCCATTTAGATACAAGTAAAGTTTGCGACGTGTAAACTTCTCATAGAGTTCTGTAAATGTCTCGGTTACTGATGTAACACTCGTTCCCTGAAGGAGGGAACGGGAGACGTGACGACGTAATTGGGATCACTTCAGGGAGCCCTATCAACTTCGAGTGTTGGGTTGCTGGGTTGTTTTAACCCAATTTTGGGTTAAATATGGACAAACCCAAATGTTGGATTAAAAATGTCATTCAAAAATGTAACCCAATGGTTTGTCCATATTTGACCCAAAGTTGGGGTGAACAACTCGGAACATGGTGGGGGGGTTCCACACAAGCCCAACCTTCTCGGTGGCCCGGGAAAGCATAGCCGGCCATTCTGAATCAGACTCGGGCAACGCTACACTCCCTGAATGGGGGTAACGCAGCCGAATCTTCATCTCCAGAGGACTGAAGCACCCCCTCCGATGCTGCGATAGACATCTGGTCATCAGGTTAACTCCAAAGGAGCTATGAGAAGGACCAGGTTTAATCGGGGTAGACACTCAGGAGAGGAACGCCCACCGAGACCGCCACACTCAGACACAAACAATGCTGTGAAAACAGCAATTGTAAGCTGTAATGCTCGTGTCCACCACTGATAGCGCCTTCACACCAGCACTGGAAATGAGTATTCACCTTTTAAGTCTCCAACGATGCAGCAGTCTGCAGAAACTCAGAGTCAAAACGAAAATTTCAGCTCAGAAGTGAAATACATTGAGTGCGTGCGCCCGCTTGTTTATACCCGCGCTGCAAGACGCTTCTCAAACACACGCCAACGTTCATTGGCTCGTTCTGTAGACACTCGAAGTTGATAGGGCTGAAGTGATTCCAATTACGTCGTCACGTCGAACGTGAGCGACTGAAAGGGTACAGTCTTTGACATTTTATATCCATAATACCTGTGAGTAACGTAACAAGCAAAGCCACGCTGAGCCAAGTTGAACTGGTTCTGTCAGTGCCAGTAACATATAGGATCCTGATCCTGTGTACCCTAAAGCAAATGAGTCGTGTGAAAAACAGCCTGCCTGTAAATCCCCTCCTTTCTTGAGGAATATTGATTTGATTAAATCTACTGCAGCTGTAAACATTCGCTTTGCTATTCTATTCTGTCATTCTCGCAGCGATCTGCCATCTTTTTCGGTTTTATTTTAGCGCTCATCTTAACTGATTCTGATGTTTGGTTAGAGATTTTAATCTTAAGGGATTAATTGGTTTTGTGGCAATCTGTGGGGCAGGACGGCCTTTGCAGAAATTCTTCATTCAGAAATAATTGGTCATCTTTCAATGAACATGATTGTCAAGTCAAGTCAAGTCACATTTATTTATGTAGCGCTTTTTACAATACGGATTGTATTAAAGCAGCTTCACAGTGATAAAATGAAAGTAATACAACACAGATTGGCTTTGTCTCTTAGATCTTTAATCAAAGATTTGATTGTGTTGGATTATGTTTTTTTTCTCAGTGATAAAGCCATAATAAGCAGATGCTGGTAGAATTCATTAGAAAAAACATGACATTACTTTTCATAAAATTGTTTTAGCTTTTTTAAATAGCTGTTGTATTACAGAGAACAGCTATACAAACAAATGTAAACTCTCAGGCCAAATTCCCTCTCTTTATTTGACAACAGTCATACTGACAGCATTAGATGTGCAAATCTACTGCAATTCATCTTGTTAAATTAAAAAGAAGAAATTTAAATTTATTCAACAAACCAGCATAAAATTTGAGGAAAATATATATATATTTTCATGCATATATATATGTTGTGTTTTATATATATATATATATATATATATTGAATAAGGAATTGCCACTTTTCATATATTGGTTTTTACACTGTAAATGATCAATAGATGAGTGTACTTCAAAAATGCGGAAAAAGGAGGTTTGACAAAGTTATAAGCTGCTAAAGACATTTATTTGTATTTATTAATCTGTAAATACTTTGTGCATGTCAAATTTCACTAAATAAAGTTTTTTTTTTCTTTTTTAACACTGAAATTTTGTTGTAACGATACATCTTCTGATGCTAAGCTAGGGCACATCATCAGTGATGTTCTTGATCTCATTGGGTGTTTCGGGTCTTTCGAAACATCAGACACCCTCCTTCAGGCGACCCAGCTGAAGTTGATCAGGCCTCAGCTTGTGCCCTAGCAGCATTTAACCGCTCTTTTGATCCAGAGCCACCTCGAAGCCTTCTCTGCCGCCTCTGTGGTTTTGCCAATTGCCCTTCTCCTTCTCTCACCAGTGATGCCGAGTGCAGTGTAGGCCCGTAGAGGGACTTCGCTGCAAAGCCTCTGCACCCCACCTCCACAGGTAAGCACCTTGCCTTCCAGCCTTGGTTGTGGCAGTCGCTGACAAGGCCATCACATTTCTCCTTCTTCCTCTCAAAGGCTTCCTCCATTCGGTCTTCCCATGGCACAGTGAGCTCCAACATGACCAGGTTCTTTGTTGCCAAGATAACAAGACAATGTCAGGCCTCAGGGTGGTCTCAACGACATGCTGGGGGAACTTAAGTTGTTTGCCCAAGTCCACTTTCAGTTGCCAATCCTGTGCCGTGTTCAGGATCCCTGCTGTTGTCCTGAAGGATTTCCCTGATGAAGCTGATGGTTTGTTTGCTGGGCTTTGACCTCTGGCAGCTGCTGATAGTAGTCTGGATGCTCTCTGCAATTGTTTTGAGCACCTGGTCATGCTGCCAGCGATATTGGCCTTCCCCCAGAGCTCTTGGGCAGCAGCTCATGATGTGCTCAAGGGTTCCCTTTCTCTGGCACAGGGCACATCCTGGTGTATCGACCAGCCCCCAGGTGTGGAGGTCGGACGGGCTGGGGAGGACGTCATAGACTGCCTGGACCAGGAACTTGATGCGGTGTGGCTCTGCCCGCCAAAGGTCAGTCCACGTGATCTTCCTCTCCACAGCTTGTTCCCATCTAATCCAGGCACCCTGACGTGCCATTCCCACTGCTTTGCTGGACCTCTCCTCTTCTACCGCCGCCCTTACCTCCCTTTGTACTAGCTGCCTCCTCTCCTTCCCACGAGCCTTGTCGAACCGGGGTCCTTGAAAGGTTCCTAGCCCAGCTCTTCCTCTGGCCACTGTACTTACTAGGACACCATGGTGTAGCCGTGACTCAGCCTGGTCTACTGCCACCTCTGCCCTCCATTTCCTGCCCGTCTTGACCTCTACCCCTGCCCCAGAGACTTTAGGGTCCCTAGATTCACGGAGCTGCAGCACCTCCCTTGCACGCAAGACCTTGAACTCCTCTTCGATGGATTTTAGCGGGAGTTGCAGCTTGCAGGTGTTTCCATAAAGGGCAATACGGCTTAAGCACCTCGGGAAACCCAGCCATCTTCTTAGATAGCGGCTGACTCTCCTTTCCAATTCTGAGATGGTGGAGATCGGAAACGAGTACAGGAGCAGAGGCCACAGTATTCTTGGCAGAATCCCATGTTGGTACACCCATGCCTTAAATTTTCCAGGTAGCCCAGTTTTATCGACAGTCTTCAGCCACCTCTCCAGCTCCTCGCAGGTGTTTTTTATGGGTGTTGTATCCCTGAGGCTGCTGTCGAATATCTTTCCCAGGCTTTTTACTGGTTTTTCAGACAGGGTTGGAATTTGAGTTCCTGAGATGGTAAAATGATGTTTCTCCACCATCCTGCCCTTCTTTAGCACTGAGGATCTGGATTTGGTTGGCTTGAATGACATCCTGGCCCATTCCATCACCCTCTCCAGACCCTTCAGGATCCATCTAGCTCCAGGCACTGACTCCGTTGTCACTGTGAGGTCATCCATAAAGGCACGGATTGGTGGTTGCCGCATTCCAGTCTTGGATTTGGGCCCTCTGCACTCCGGTTCAGCAGATTTCACCAACATGTTCATTGCAAGAGTGAACAGGATCACTGAAATGGTGCAGCCTGTGATGATTCCCACCTCCAGCCTGTGCCACTCTGATGTTGTTGACCCAGATAAGACTCTCAGCTTGAAATCTCTATAGTAATCCTGGATAAGGGCTCTCACTATAGCAGGGACATGGTGCCTCTCCAGAGTTTGTGGGGCATAGAGCCATAATCATTGGCCAGGTCAGGCCTCAGCAATAAACTACTGCATTTTAAATAAAGCAACATCCAAAATAATTTCAATGTGTTTTGAGGGTACATGAATTATCATGAATTCATGTGTAAATTAATGTATGAATTATGCATTAATATATCATGAATCATCAGGAACTAACACAAGTTCAACGTTTTTCATTCATGACTTCATGGATGAACAACACCTGAATTAAAACATTATCTAAGATGAGCACATCATCATAAATTATGATTTATTACGCATGATCATGATGTTCCCTTTCGTAGTCACTCCGAGTTACGTCGGAATGACGGAGAATGGGGGTTTCGCATAGAAAGCCAATCCTCTTCGACTCGAGTATTTAAAAACGAACCAATGGCATGAAAATGCCTTGGGGCTGCGGAATTTGCATAGCGTATCTCCGCCCCACCTCGTGGGTATAAAAGGAGGAAGTGAACACAACCGCAGTATGTTTTCGCTTCGGAGCCAAGAGACTTCTTCACTCCTCAAGCCATTTTCACTGAGTACAACTCTTCGAGACGAGCGTCCTCTTCAGTTTTGGTGTGGCGGCGGTACCCAGCGAGATTCTGCATTGCCTGCGATCTGAGCAGTGGTCTGCCAGACTTTGCGCTTCTCCCTGGTCGCCTCAGCGCTGAAAGAGTGAATTTCCTCCTCTCTACTGAAAGAGCTGCACGTGGCACGTCTTTTTAAAGATGGTTTGCCCGTGTTCTTCTGGGTGCGGTCGATTCATGTCGTCTTCTGATGGTCACGATTGCTGCTTTGTGTGTCTGGGCATTCAGCATGCAGCAGCAGCGTTCGTGGATGAGTCATGTTCCTTCTGTGGGAATATGACCATCGCTACACTGAGATCTAGACTCAATGATCTGACAAAAGTGAGAGTCCCCGTGTCTGCCAATCGTTCTGCTTCTTCTTCGAGAGGCTCTTCAACTCGCGGACAGGGTGATCTGACGGTGACTGTGTGGAATAAACCCCCGATGCTGGTTCCTCGGGCCACACCCACCGCACCAGTGTTAGAGCCAGCGAGCACCGAATTGCATCAGGCGTCTGCCTCTTCGCAGGTACCGTCTGTTTCGTTCGGTGCTCCAGAGGATGATGCGATGTCGATCGCAGCATCACAAGGCGGGCTAGACTCCTCGGGAAGTGAGGATGCGGCTGCGTTGCCTCCCTCGGGAGCGCCAGCGTTGCCCGAGTCTGATCCCGAGATGACGGCCATGCTATCTCGGGCCGCCGTGAGCATCGGGCTGGATTGGAACCCTCCGCCCTGTCCCGATCTCTCACGGATGGATAATTGTTTTTTGGGCAAGGCTGCCGCCTCACGGCCACAGCCGACCCCAATTCCTTTTTTCCCCGAGCTGCATGCAGAACTGACATGGACTTGGAAGGCTCCTTGACCTCCCGAGAACGTTCATCAGCTTCCCCCGCCTTTTCTCCCCTCGACGGCGCGGTTGCCCGTGGGTACGCTGGGATTCCCCCGGTGGAGCGCTCTGTTGCGATGCAACTGTGTCCACAGAGTGCATCCTCCCGCGGCATTCCCAAGCACCCTTCCAAAGCCTGTAGGTTCTCGTTGTCTATGGCGGCGAGGTCCTATAGAGCGGCGGGACAGGCAGCCTCTGCCCTGCATGCGATGAGCACTTTGCAGGTTTTTCAAGCCAAGCTGCTCAGGGATATGCAAGAGGGGGGGACTGACCAAGAGGCGTTCAACGAACTGCGAGCTGGCACTGACCTCGCTCTCCGGGCGATGAAAGTGGCCGCTCGCTCCCTTGGTCAGGTGATGGCCACCAGTGTGGTCCAGAAGCGTCATCTGTGGCTCAACCTGGCAGACACGCGGGACGCCGAGCGGACTCGTCTGCTCGATGCCCCCCTCTCCCAGGTTGGCCTCTTCAGCGGCGCGGTCGAAGATTTTGCCCAGCAGTTTTCGACCGCTCAGAAGCAGACGGAGGCGATAAAACACATTCTGCCCCGACGGCCAGCTGCTGCCTCCACCCAGCCGTCGGTCCAGACGCCCCCGCCTGCTCGCCGCCGAGGACGCCCCCCTGCGGCTCCCCTCCCTCCCGCACGGCCCCAGCAGCAGCCTTCATCCGGGTCGCGTCGTGGAGGAGGCCGCAGGAGAGCGTCACAGCCCCCTTAGGCCGCGCGCTCTGCTAAACGCCAGGCAAAGCGGCATCCCTGAGACGGGCTGCTCAGTGATGGAGTCGAGTTTTTCTCAGGAGGTGGTAGCAGGCCCCCTCCTTCCCCCGGTGGAGGGCCGGGGGAGAATCTTTTGTTCTCAGCTCCCCGCTGCTCACCCACGGGTGGGCAGCACCCTGAGTTGGTTAAAAAAAGACTTGACACTATCACTGAGCACACAGACTGGAATGAGTGTGCTCGACGCCCCGCTCATTCCCCTCTGTCTCTGAGGGTGCGGAAGGGAGCATGTGTCATCTCTCGACTACGCCACTCCCTTCCCCCTCTATCGCCAGGCCCCCGGCAGAACAGACCCCCGTGGAACGCTGGTCCTTCCCTGGTCTCTTCTGGGGAATTGGAAACGGGGCTCGACTGTGCAGCCGCACGGGGTAACTCCCATGCGCATGCCGGTCTCCCCGCCTCGCTGCCCCTCCGGGGGGACGTCTGTGTTTCGTATGACCCCGCTGGATCAGTTTCTGGGAGCTTGGTTATAGCTCCCCGGCCTATCCCGCTGGGTCGTCAGAACGATCAGACTCAGCTATGCGATTCAATTCGCACGGTCTCCTCCCCGTTTCAGGGGAGTTTGCTTCACTGTGGTCGGTGGCAATGCCCCGGTCATGAGAGCGGAAATTGCAACCCTGCTGGCGAAGGGTGCAATCGAGACGGTCCCTCCAGCCGAGATGAGATCAGGGTTTTACAGCCCCTACTTCATTGTCCCCAAGAAGACCGGTGGGTTACGACCGATACTGGATCTGCGCATTTTGAACCGTACTCTTCATCGATTGCCGTTCAAAATGCTCACAGCTAAACGCATTTTCGAATGCGGCCTCAGGATTGGTTTGCAGCGATAGACCTGAAGGACGTGTACTTTCATGTCTCCATCAAGGCAGCCCTTGTTCCCCTTCGCGAACACGGTGTTCGCATCCTGAACTATCTCGACGATTGGCTGATCCTGGCACACTTTCGAGAACAGGTTTGCGAACACAGAGACCTGGTGCTCCGGCACCTAGCCCGTCTGGGCCTTCGGGTCAACCGGGAGAAGAGCAAACTTTGCCCCATGCAGAGGATCTCTTTTCTCGGTATAGAGATGGACTCGATCGCCATGTCCGCGCAGCTCACGAGCGAGTGCGCGCACTCACTGCTGACTTTTCTTCGACAGTTCGAGGGCAAGAGTGCGGTTCCACTGAAACTTTTTCAGAGGCTCCTGGGGCATATGGCATCCGCAGCCGCGGCAACGCTGCTCGGACTGCTTCATATGAGAGCGCTTCAGCTGTGGCTTCGCGATCGAGTCCCGAGGTGGGCATGGCATCGCGGCTCGCTCAGAGTTCCAGTGCTTCCAGCTTGCCGCCAGACCTTCTTCCCGTGGTCAAACCTCAGCTTTTTACGGGCCGGGGTCCCTCTTCTGCGAGTTTCCAGGCATGTCGTTGTCTCCACGGATGCCTCTACCACGGGTTGGGGAGCCATGTGCAATGGTCATGCAGCCGCGGGTTCCTGGACAGGACCCCAGCGCCTCATGCACATCAATTGCCTCGAGCTGCTGGCAGTACGCCTGGCCCTGCACTGCTTTCGAGCACTGCTCAGGGGTCAACACGTACTTGTCCGTTCGGACAATACCGCTACGGTAGCGTATATCAATCACCAGGGTGGTCTACGCTCACGTTGGATGTCGCAGCTCGCACGCCACCTCCTGTTATGGAGTCAGAAGCACCTGAGGTCCCTTCGTGCATTTTACATTCCAGGAGACCGGAACCTGGCAGCCGACGAGCTGTCACGGGTCTGCCCTATCTCCGGCGAATGGCAACTCTATCCCCAGACGGTCCAGCTGATTTGGGACCAGTTCGGGGAGGCACAGATAGACCTGTTCACCTCTCGGGACTCATCCCACTGCGCCCAGTTTTATTTTTATGTCCGAGGGCATGCTCGGCTCGTCCACGAGACACCTCTACGCGTTGAAGTGGAACCTCTTCGTCAACTGGTGCTCTTCCCGTGGAGAAAACCCCCGGAGATGTCCGATCGGTGTCGTGCTTTCCTTCCTGCAAGAAGGGTTGGAGCTTAGGCTGTCGCCCTCCACCCTTAAGGTTTATGATGCAGTGGAAGGTAAGTCTGTGAGAAAGCACGACCTGGTCATCAGGTTCCTGAGGGGAGCAAGGAGACTGAATACTCCTCGCCCTCCCCTCGTGCCCTCTTGGGACCTCTCAGTAGTTTTAAGTGCTCTGCAGAGGCCTCCCTTTGAGCCTTTGCAATCGGTAGAGTTAAAGTTTCTGTCCATGAAGACAGCACTCCTGGTTGCATTGGCCTCCATCAAGAGGGTAGGGGACCTGCACGCATTCTCCGTTGACGAAGCGTGCCTGGAATTCGGGCCGGCTTACTCTCACGTGATCTTGAGACCCCGGCCTGGATATGTGCCCAAGGTTCCTACCACTCCCTTCCAGGACCAGGTGGTGAACCTGCAAGCGCAGCCCTTGGAGGAGGCAGACGCAGCCTTGGCACTGTTCTGTCCGGTACGTGCGCTCTGCGCCTATGTTGACAGAGCACGGTGGACCCGCTCAGGTGTCTTCGCTTGCTTGCCATTCCACTCCTCGGACTGGATAAGTGCGATATTCCTCAGTTGAGTCTTCCGTTGAAGCCCTGAGTCCTCCAGCACTTCTGATGCTGGCACCACTGCACTTGCTCTGGATGCCAGCTAGGTGCCTCCGTGTGCACGGTTCCCTCTGGTAACTGTCACATGTGTATTCTTCACTGTAAGCCTCTCTGAGCATGTGTCTTCTGCCACTGCCACTCCTGGAGTTAAGTTTCTAGCCACCCTTAGGTTGGTGCTCCAGTGTTTCCCATATGAAGTTCCCTAAAAGGACCATATGTGTATTCTTAAGTCCTTCCAACGGTAGGCATACTGTTGCATGTTCCTCCCGGGATATGCTTCCCAGTGTACCTTGGTATTCCTGTGTTAAAATTAGGTAACTCCTGGTTATAAGCTAAGTTATTAGGAGTCCAGACTTCGCAGGGCACTGGACAGCTGTGAAGATGGCGTGATGGCACGCACCCCCATTCTCCGTCATTCCGACGTAACTCGGAGTGACTACAAAAGGGAACGTCTCGGTTACAGATGTAACCCTCGTTCCCTGAGTAGGGAACAGAGACGTTACGTCTTCTTGCCACTTCTGCTGTACCGCTGGGTAGACGTCTGAGTTCAGTCTCGGCTCCTCAGCGAAGACATACTGCGGTTGCGTTCACTTCCTCCTTTTATACCCACGAGGTGGGACGGATGAGGATTTATTTAACATAATATAATTGTACAATCACCATGATGGAGATCAGTGTTTGCTTTAGTTGGGCAGGAATGGCAAAAGGGTGCGGCCAGATCCGATGAGGGTGCGGCTATCGGTGCACTGCCTCTCAGAGAATCGCATTCAAATTGTTTGCAATGCCCAACCTCCAACAATCCAATCAATTTCCGAAGGATGAAATGAAGCACTGCCCTACATTTTTTCCTAATTTCAGAAGCCGTTTCACTTGTATAATACATCACGACTAGGAAAAAATGACAATCTCAACTTCCGTTTTACGCCGACTTTAACAAAGAATGAACAATCGTTCTTCAGAATTTAATTGATCTTAGTTAATGTTAATTTCAACATTTACTAATAGTTTATTAAAATATTGTTAACATTAGTTAATGCACTGTGAACTAACAATGAACTAACAAACAATGAACAGCTGGATTTGTATTAACTAACGTTAACAAAGATTAACAAAAACATTTTGCTTATGGTTCAAGTAAGTTATAACACAGTCTCATCCCAAGATGTCATACAACTGGCGCTTTTGACCATACGTCAACATTCGCCGTTTTAGGGTACCCTTAAACGTCGGTTTGATGACGATCCTGGGGCGTCATCAAACTGGCGCTTTACCTTTAACATCAGTTAGGTGACGGGGTAGGTTTAGGTCTGGGGTAGGGTTAGGATTAGATAATGTCATCTAACCAACATTTAAGGGTAGCCTAATTCTGGGAACCCTAATTCAGAATTCTGGGTACAGCACCCAGAATGCATTGCAGCATGAAACATTGCAACGTTGTTGAGATTGATATGCTGATTCTTGTTGTTTGTTTGTTTGTTTGTGACGAAATATAGCAGTAGCTCAAAATGTTTTGTGCTCAATGATTTTTAAGTAAAATACCTGATTTCCACAAAGTTTGGGCTCTTGTTATAGCCCCTCTACAGTGCAGCTACCAGACAACACAAAAACAAGAATTCAGGCAGGAGGTGAAGGAGTGGAGACTCAGGGGGAGGGATGGGGAGCCACGTCCATGAAGGGGAACCCTCGGGCTGCCAGGGCGGAGCACGCGAACCTTCGGACGGCCAGGGTAGAGCAGGCGAACCCTTGGGCGGCCATAGTAGAGGAACAAGTTCAGGAACAGGCACCGCCTCAGGAACAGACCCCGGCTCGGCAGCATCCCTTTTGTTTGAAGATCTTGAAACAGAACAGTCTCAAGGTCAACAAACATGACCAGACAGACTTGACCACAGTCTCTGGATCATCCGACATGGACTGAACAGTCTCTGGATCAACAGACGTGACGTGAAAAGTCTCTGGATCTGCAGACGTGACATGAACAATCTCTGGGTCAACAGGCGTGACGTGAACAGTCGCAGAATCGGCAGACGTGACGTGAACAGGATCAGCAGAACTCATCTGCTTCCTCCATGCCTGCAGAACTGCCACTACATTAAAAAGGAAAACGGCCTTCCTGGCCATGGCAGGACTGATGATGGGGATTTTTGGGACAAAATCCGGGAAGACTGTTCTGGAACGACCTCCAGTAAGACAGGGAAAGAATTCATGGGGTTGTGAATGGGGTTGACGAAATGTAGGGAAAGAGCACACACATCTGTATGGAGGCCAGGACTATCTTCTCAGTTAAAAGAGAAAATTGAAAAGTGCACTTTCTGTAATGAAAACAATAGAACACAGAGAAAATAACCCCTGAATCCAACTCTGTTACCAGAAAGACCATGGCAGCACTTGGGGGCTGACTTGTGTGAGCACAAAGGGAAACACTATGTCGTACTCACAGACTACTATTCGAGATTCTTGCTAATTTTACACTTATCGAGCACTATGGCGAAGCAAGTCATAGCCAAACTCACAGCTACATTTGCAAGATTCAGAATCCCGAAAGTTATCGTGTTGGACAACGGACCACAATTAGCATGTGAAATGTTCCGATCATTTAGCCATGAGTATGATTTCGAGCATGTGACTTCAAGTCCACATCATCCATCGAGTAATGGTCATGCGGAACGCACAGTCCAGTCAGCAAAAGATATCCTACAGCAAACTGATCTGGTAAAAGCATTGCTGAGCTACCGAGCAACACCAAATGCTTCAACGGGAGTGAGCCAGGCTGACCTATTGATGGGACGGAGACTAAGGAACACGTTACCAACACTTGACAGCAACCTCGTACCGAAGTGGCCGGATCAGAGTTGATACGGAGACGAGATGGGGAGATTGACGCCGCTTAGATGTTGAGATGTCTTTGGCAATGCTTAGAATTTATCTGTGATTTTATGATTGTTATTATAATCCATGTACAGCACTGTGGTCAATTTTTGTTTTGTTGTCAACTTTTGCTCTATAAATAAATTGAACCTTGAACAAGATTATGCGACTAAGCAGCAACATGCATTCTATTTTAATAGATGGCATCGAATGAGAACATTGCCTTCGCTAAAGCCAGGAGATCCAGTCCTTGTCAAGTTGGATGGGGAGAAACAGTTGAAGACTCCAGCTACGGTCATGGGACAAAGTTCAACACAGTGCTCGTACATGATCAGTAGCCCAGAAGGGGGGGTAAAAAGGTGTAATCGGTGTCACTTACAGTTTCAACGTTCTTCAGAGTGCAGATACATGTGATAAAGAGACTGTTAGAACAAATGACCCTTTGCTCACACAGATTAATGAAGGATGGAAAGTCACAAGGTCAGGTAGAGTTAGTAAACCAGTTCAGAAACTGAATTTGTAATTCTGTATGGTTAAAAATAATAGAATAAGAATTGAAGTTACTAAAATGTTCTAATGTCAATGTTAGTGGTTGAAGTTGATGTCAATAAAGGTGAAAATACTGTTCCCTTTCGTAGTCACTCCGAGTTACGTCGGAATGACGGAGAATGGGGGTTTCGCCTAGAAAGCCAGTCCTCTTCGAGTATTAAAAAATGAGCCAATGGCAAAGAAATGCAATGGGTCTGCGGAATTTGCATAGCGTATCTCCGCCTCACCCCGTGAGTATAAAAGGAGGAAGCGGACGCCACCGCAGTATGTTTTCGCTTCAGAGCCAAGAGAACTTCTTCACTCCACAAGCCACACAGTCAGAGTTTACTACTGTGACTCACCTCTCCGAGATGGGCGAACTCTCTGGTGTTGGTGTGATGGCGGTACCCAGCGAGTTTCACATTGCCTGCGATCTGAGCAGTGGTCTGCCAGTGTGTGTGTCCCTCCCTGGTCGCTTCAACATCCGCGGAGTTTTCTCCTCTCACTGAAAGAGTGTGCACGCGGCACGTCTTTTTAAAGACGCGTCTTTTTAAAGACGATCTGCCCGAGTATTCCTGAGTGCGGTATTCTGATAGAGTCAGCTGATGGGCGCGAGCGCTCGTGGGTGTGTCACGTTCTCTCAGTGGGGACGTGATCATCGCAATGTATAACGGTTGAGACTCAGTGAGCTCAATAGAGTGAGAGTCCCCTCATCCACAACCCAAACTATTTTCTCCACGTGAGATAATACTTCGGCTGGTGGCCAGGGTGACCAAAAGACGTCAGGTCTGGAACTAAACCGACGAAAATTCCTCGGTCCACACCCCGTCTTTCATGTTGCAACCCACGTGGTCCAGAGTGAGTGGGCGGCAGAGTATGTGAGCGGAGTGGAGTGGGAGCGGAGCGAGGAGTGGAGCGGCATGATTTTGAATGGAGCGCGGAGCGGATTTTTTAAAAGTCGGAGCGTCGTGGTTTTCACTCGCTCCGAGCGCGCTCCACTACCGCTCTCACGAGGACAATTCATGCCAACGGCTCATTATAGAACTGCATTTTTATTAAGGATTCACGTGTTAAACACATTACGCTAGCATGATACAGATGGATCACTCAAATCAGAAAAAAATGTGAGGGTTATGATGACGCCGATGGACATGAGTGGCTGCGGGAGGTTATAGTTAACGTTAGCCTGTACTGAATATGAGCGGGCACCACTCATGAAAGTGCGAATCTATAGCACACATTTTATTTCTCGTGCCTATTATATGCCAAAAAATTGTGTGTGCGTGCAAAATGACGCACACTAAACCCCTTGGTTAGGATGGGTGTGAAGTGCGTTCTTGCCATTAAGTGCGTATCGTAGGCTATGCCCACGAGAAATAAAATATAGATAGCCTACGCACTTTCATGAGATGGGGCGCTGGATCGGGCGGGGTGAAAGCACATTTTAAACAGGTAACACTTATTCACCAACGCAATCGCTTTCTCACTAATGCATTGCATTCAAACAAATGTAATCATACAGTCGGCTATCTGTATTTGATTTTAAATGAGCATGAATCTGTGAGAAATGTAGCGACCCGTAGATAAATAACTGATGAAAACGTAGTTATTTTCTTCTTTCCAAACAAAATGTGCTCTGCAAAAAGCAGCAATGATATTTAATTTATAATGCTGATAACCTGTAATAAGCATAGCATGTCATAGGAAAAGTTTGCACACTATCCAAATCCAATAAACAACATTGCAACTATTCTCCTAACGTTGTTTTTTTTATTTATTTACTATGCCTATGTATCTATTATGATGAGGAGACATTTTGTGAGATTTTAAAGCATACTTAAATACTTTATTCGGAATTTCCTTGGGGAGCGAACACGGAGCGGTGTTTCTGATATCAGTGAGCGAGGAGTGGAGCGGGAGCGGTAAATGGTGAACCCGGAGCGGAGCTGGAGCGGAGTGATTATATAATGCTTGGAAAGTGGAGGGGAAATTGTTGCCGCTCCACTCCGCTCACATACTCTGGTGGGCGGGGCCCGCCCGCGGGCCTGTGTTCTCATTCGGTCCCCCAGCTGATGAAATCATGTTTATCGCCGCATCACAAGGTGAGCTGGAGTCCTCTGGAGATGGCTCGTCTGTGCTGCTGTCCTCGGATGTGCTAGCATAGTAAGTTTGATTCAGGGTTCACAGCTATGCTTTCCCGGGCTGCCAAGAGTGTCGGGTTTGTGTGGAAAATTCTGCCATGTCCCGAGCACTTAAGGCTGATGATTGGTTTTTGGGGGTGGCGAACCCAAATCCTTTCTTCCTGGATGTGCATGAAGAGGCCGTGAGATCGTGGAAGTCTCCTTTAACTTTCACGATCACTCAGCGGCCTCTTCCGCCTTCCCTGCCCTCGAGGCCGCAGTCTAGGGTACACTGGGGTTCCCCCTGTGGAGTGTTCTCTGGCAACACTTATGTGTCCCCACGGCGCCTCCACGTGGCGTGGCAACCCTAAGCACCCCTCCAATGCCTGTAGGTTCTTGTCTACTCCGGTGGCGGGGACCTGTAGAGCTGCGGGGCAGGCTGCCACCTCACTGTATGTTATTGTCATCCTTATGGGTGTTCAGTGACATGCACGAGGATAGGGCTGACTCAGGGCTCATCCTTGCATGCCGTCACCGACCTTGATCTACGAGCGACGAAGGTGACCGCATGCTCCCTGAGTCAGGTGATGTCCACATGCGTGGTCAGACATTTTTGGCTTAACCTGGTTGATGTTCGTGAGGCTGAGTGAACCAGTTTCCTAAAATTCCCCACATCCCAGGCTGGCCTCTTCGGCGGAGCGGTCGTGAACTCTGCCCAACAGTTCTCGTCCGCCCAGAAGTGGACTGTGGCTTTTGTCTGACCCTGAGGCTTTCTGCTGCCAACCAGCCACCGGCTCAGACGACTCAGTCCGCTTGCCGCCGAATGCACCCTCCTGCGACTTCCGCCCCCTCCCGCCCGGCCCCAGCAGCACCGGGCTGTGCCGTGGAGGTGGTCGCAGGGAGGCGCCCCTGCCCGTACCAACCCTGCAGCCCCGCTGTAAGCCAGAAAGCCTGTATGCAGTTCTTTCAGGGAGTGGTTGCAGGCCCACTCCTTCCCCCGGTGAAGGGCTGGGGGAGAATCTTTTCTCCAAAGAGCTGCAATCCATCCCTGAGCACACAGAGCCAGATGGCATTGTGCGACGCCCCCGTGCCTCGCCACTCTCATCCTCCTCTGTCTCTGAGGGCGCGGATGACAGTGTGTGCCGTCTCCGGACCACACCACTCTCATCCCCCTCTATCGCCAGACCCTTGGCAGAGCAGACCCCCGCGGAACGCTGGTCTCCTCTGGCAGAGCGCGGAGCTTGACGCACACGTGCAGGGTCGCTATGCCACCCTCGCCTGTGCCGATCTCTCCGCCCCGCTGCCCCTCCGGGGGGACGCCTGTGGCTCGGATGATTCCACTGGATCAGTTTTTGGGGGCTTGGTTAGAGCTCCCCAATCTGTCCCATTGGGTCACCCGAACTATCAGGCTCGGCTATGCGATTCGGTTCGCACGGTCTCCTCCTCACTTCAGGGGAGTCCGCTTTACGGTGGTCGGTGGCAATGCCCCGATCATGAGAGTGGAGGTTGCCACCCTGCTGGCGAAGGGTGCAATCGAGGTCGTCCCTCCAGCCGAGATGAAGTCAGGGTTTTACAGCCCCTACTTCATTGTTCCCAAGAAAACCGGTGGGTTACAACCAATTCTGGACCTGCGCATTTTGAACCGCACCCTTCACCGGCTGCCGTTCAAGATGCTCACGGCCAAACGCATTTTCGAATGTGTTCGGCCCCAGGATTGGTTTGCAGCGATAGACCTGAAGGACGCCTACTTTCATGTCTCCATTTTATACAGTGCCGTCAAAAATACACAGACCGTTTCTTTGGTTTGCTTTCGAGGGGCAGGCATATCAGTACGCGGTTCTCCCATTCGGGTTGGCTCTGTCTCCTCACGTCTTTACGAAGATTGTCGAGGCGGCCCTTGTTCCCCTTCGCGATCAAGGGGTTCGCATCCTGAATTATCTCGACGACTGGCTAATCCTAGCACACTCTCGGGATCAGGTCTGCGAACACCGAGACCTTGTGCTCCGGCACCTAGCCCGTCTGGGCCTTCGGGTCAACTGGGAGAAAAGCAAACTTTGCCCCGTGCAGAGGACCTCTTTTCTCGGTATGGAGATAGACTCGGTCGCCATGTCCGCGCAGCTTACGAGCGAGCGCTCACACTGCTGACTTGTCTTCGACAGTTCGACGGCAAGAGTGCGGTCCCAATAAAACTTTTTCAGAGGCTCCTGGGGCATATGGCATCCGCAGCCACGGCAACGCCACTCGGATTGCTTCATATGAGACCGCTTCAGCAGTGGCTTCGCGATCGAGTCCCGAGGTGGGCATGGCATCACGGTACGCTCAGAGTTCCAGTGACTCCGACCTGCCGTCAGACCTTCACCCCGTGGAGGAACCTCAGCTTTCTACAGGCCGGTGTTCCCCTAGAACGAGTTTCCAGGCATGTTGTTGTCTCCACAGACGCCTCTGCCATGGTATGGGGCGCCATGTGCAATGGGCATGCAGGACAGGACAGGACCCCAGCGCCTCATGCATGTCAATTGCCTCGAGTTGCTGGCAGTACGCCTTGCCCTGCACCGCTTCCGGGTGTTGCTCAAGGGTCAACACGTACTAGTCCGTTCAGACAATTCCACAACAGTAGCGTACATCAACCACCAGGGGGGTCTACGCTCTCGCCGTATGTCGCAACTTGCACGCCACCTCATCTTATGGAGTCAGAAGCACCTGAGGTCCCTTCATGCTATCCACATTCCAGGAGTTCGGAACTGTGCAGCCGACGAGCTGTCACGGCTCCGTCCAGTCTCTGGCGAATGGCGACTCCATCCCCAGTCGGTCCAGCTGATATGGGACCAGTTCGGGGACGCACAGATAGATCTGTTGCCTCCCACGACTCATCCCATTGCGCCCTGTATTACTCTCTGACCAAGGGCACGTTCGGCACAGACGCACTGGCGGAAAGCTGGCCACGGGGCCCACACAAATATGCGTTTCCCCCGGTGAGCCTTCTCGCATGTACCCTGTGCAAGATCAAGGAGGACGAGTAGCAGGTCATTTTGGTCGCCCCATACTGGCCCACCAAGACCTGGTTCTCCGAACTGATACTCCTCGCGACAGCACTTCCTTGGCCGATTCCTCTGAGGAAGGACCTCCTTTCTCAGGGACGTGGCACCCTGAGGCAGGTTTAAGTACCCTGCCACCTGCGGTGGTGGCTACTATCACTTCCGCTAGAGCGTCGTCCACGAGACACGTCTATGCGTTAAAGTGGAACCTTTTTGTCAACTGGTGTTCTTCTCGCCGAGAAGACCCCCGGAGATGCTCGATCAGTGTTGTGCTTTCCTTCCTGTAAGATGGGTTGGAGCGAAGGCTGTCTCCCTCCACCCTGAAGGTGTATGTGGCTGCCATTGCCGCATATCACAAAGAAGTTGAAGGTAAGTCTCTGGGGAAGTACGACCTGAACATCAGGTTCCTGAGAGGAGCGAGGAGCGTTCCCTCTTGGGACCTCTCAGTGGTTTTAAGTGCCCTGCAGAGGCCTCCCTTTGAGCCTCTGCAATCAGTCGAGATTAAGTTCCTGTCGCTTAAGACAGCGCTCCTGGTTGCACTGGCCTCCATCTAGAGGGTAGGGGACCTGCACGCATTTTCCATTGACGAAGCGTGCCTGGAATTTGGGCCAGGTTACTCTCATGTGATCCTGAGACCCCGGCCTGGATATGTGCCCAAGGTTCCTACCACTCCCTTCTGGGACCAGGTAGTGAACCTGCAAGCGCTGCCCCTGGAGGAGGCTGACCCAGCCTTGGCACTGCTCTGTCCAGTACGCGCCCTCCTTGCTTACGTAGACAGAACGCAGTGTTTCAGGACCTCAGACCAGCTCTTTTGTTATGGTGGGAGCCAGAAGGGAAGGGCTTTCTCAAAGCAAAGGTTGTCTCACTGGATAGCGGACACCATTGCTTTGGCTTACCAGCAGCAAGGTCAACCGTGCCCCCTTGGTGTGACAGCCCACTCCACCCGGAGTGTGGCTTCCTCTTGGGCTCTAGCACATGGCGCCTCGCTAGCAGACATCTGCAGAGCTGCAGGCTGGGCGACACCCAACACATTCGTTAGATTCTATAATCTCCGAGTGGAGCCTGTGTCCTCTCTTGTACTCACTCACCCGGCCAGTACTGGGCCCGCTCAGGTGTTTTCACTTGCTCGCCATTCCACTCCACCGACTGGATAAGTGCGATTTTTTTTTTTCTCAGCTGAGCCTTCTACGGAAGCCCTGAGTTCCTCCAGCACTGTTGATGCTGACGCCAGTGTATTGCTTGGACATCGGTTAGGTGCCTCCGTGTGCATGGTTCCTGCTTGTACCCCCACATGTGTATTTCCACTGTAAGCCTCTCGGAGCATGTGTCTTCCCTCGGCAAGCCACCTTGCCACCCCTGGAGTTAAGATTCTAGCCACCCTACGGGTTGGTGACTCCAGTGTTCCTCCATACGAAGCCCCCTGGGCCGTATGTGTATTCCTAAGTCCTCCCCACGGGTAGGCGTACTGCGGCATATTTCCTCTGGGATATGCTCCCCAGTGTACCTTGGTATTCCTGTGTCAGGTAGGACTCCTCGTCAGTAAGTTAAGTGCGTCAGGGGTCAGACGTTACGTCTCCCTGCCACTTCCGCTGTACCGCTGGGTAGACGCCTTAGTTCAGTCTCGGCTCCTCAGCGAAGACATACTGCGGTGGCGTCCGCTTCCTCCTTTTATACTCACGGGGTGAGGCGGAGATACGCTATGCAAATTCCGCAGACCCATGGCATTTCTTTGCCATTGGACTGGCTTTCTAGGCAAAACCCCCATTCTCCGTCATTCCGACGTAACGTCTCCGTTCCCTACTCAGGGAGCGAGGGTTACATACGTAACCGAGACGTTTTGAGTAAATCAGGTATACAGTTAAATGATTTAATTAAACTTTACAGAGGAGGTAAATATACTCAAAAGTATCTTCCAAGCTCATGAAGGCTGTTTTTGTCAGCCCTTTAAATGCTTCTCATTCTAGAACGTCTCATGTTACGACTGTAATCTATGTTCCCTGAGAACAGGGAACAAGACAATACGTCAATTGGCGCTATGGGGAACGCCTCAGGCGTGACAGGTGTCTGAAATCAAATCATGTTCCTAAGTCCTCCCCACTCACAGCAATCATGTTGACCAGCGACAGCCCGTGCCTCATCAGCTCGAATGATGAGTGTGTCTGGATGTAAAAAAAGGGCACCTTGAAACCATGACAACATCCTATTGTCTGAAGGGACTTGCAGTCAGGCCCCAAGGTATGGCAAAGGGACGTATTGTCTCGTTCCCTGTTCTCAGGAAACATAGGTTACAGTCGTAACCTGAGACGTTCCCTTTCAATTGATGCTATGGGGAATGAAATACCCACTCCGCCATGCTGAGGGGAGTGCATGTCTAAAGGCAGTGACAACTGTTAGAACCAGTAATTCCAAGAAACAATGAAACCACTCACCCAAGGTCACATCGGGCTGTCAGTGGCAGCACTCCCTACTGGTCATAGCCCAAGCTAATGAACCAAGAAAAGCCAGAACGTAATAAACGGGGGTAAATCTGGGCCAGCTTAGGACCACAACTTCCAAAATAGAAGGGGTCCCTTCTAGGGAGTGTGGCTAGGGGGCCAAAGGGACCCCCAGCCAGTCACTATTCAGGAGAACATGCCTCCTGAAAAGCTCCCAGGCTGGCCTGGTGATCTATACTAAGACACACAGTCTCACACAGACAGGAAATTGCCTCTGGAAATTGCCTAGGAAAGGCAGCCTGGTGAGGCCTGTAACGACCATATTGGGTGGGAGCTCGTACTCAGGAAGGTCGGAGAGACCCAGCCTGGTGAGCACAACTTGTGGAAGCTTACTTTCAGGAAGACCTGATAAGTCCTGTAATCTGACAAACAGGGGCGGACTGGTCATCTGGAGCACCGGGACTTTTCCCGGTATCAAAATATCAAGTATCAAAAATATATACAATGACGGAAATCATAATATTACATTTCTTTTCTACGCAAATGGATAAGGGAATTGATCGCGCGGCCGACAAGGAGTGCGTTTCGTGCGAATGAATGTGACTGTCTCTCCCTGTTAATTTGTTTGGTCTGCTCCGTTGCGTATCTTGAAACACGCCCCCTTTAACGTCCTGGAAAAACACAACACAGACAGCCGCGGCGCGCAGATGAAAGTTAGTTGGCGAAAAGTTAGCTCCCCCTGACTAGCGTTGTGTTATTTAAAATGAATGTTTAAATAGCATATAGCTGTCACAGACTAGAAGGACACAGATGGATGAGTGTAACCAGGTTTATTGAGACAGTGGGTATGATAGACAGCAGGTAAGTGAGTAATGGATAAAGTTCGGTTCAGGAGCGGGAAACAGTCTGATAGTGGATTTCTTATCTTAAGCAGGGCTGGAAGATGGTGAGCGGAGGCAGCAGACGGATGACCAGAAGGATGACCGGGGACCAGGAGCGGATGAGAAGCAGACGGGCTGAAGTAAGCGGGTAAGTATTCCTCAGAAGAAGGCAGTAGTGTAGCGGGAGTCTGTAGTCGATGTGTCGACGAGACCAGACGGTGAGTGACTGTGAGGAGTGAGTTTATAAAGGGAGGATGATTGGGACGGTGATTGAAGCGGGCAGGTGACAGTGATTAGTATGCTGGGGAGCTGGAACGAGTGGGCGGAGTGAAGGTGTCTGGTGCTGACGCCGATGGATCCGTGACAGTACCCCCCCCCCACGGCCAGCTCCAGCTGGCGGACGGGACCGACGACGGGGACGACCACGTCTACGGGGCGCTGGACGATCTGGGTGGGTGGTGTGGAAGTCCTGGAGTAACGAGGGGTCCAGAATGTCCTCCCGGTTGACCCAGCATCTCTCCTCGGCACCGAATCCCTCCCAGTCCACGAGATATTCCAAGCGGCCGCCCCGTCGTCGGGAGTCGAGGATTTCATGGACTCGGTAGATGTTGTCATCTTCGGGATCCGCAGGAGGAGGGGGCACCTCCGCAGCACCAGACCCTGGGGAAGAAGGAGTGAGAGGGTTAGTGTACGGCTTGAGCAAGGAGACATGGAAGGTGGGTGCGATGCGGTAGTGAGCGGGGAGTGCCAGCCGGTAGGTGACGGGTTGATCTGCCTCTGAATCGGGAAAGGACCGATATATCTGGGACTCAGCTTCGACAGGGCTGTCGGAGACGGATGTCCCGGGTGGAGAGCCAGACCAGTTGTCCGGGAAGGTAGTGAGGGGCGTCGGCACGGCGAAGGTTGGCCTGGTTCTGGTGTCTCCGAACAGCCCGCTGGAGGTGGGTATGAGCTGAGTCCCAGACTCTCTCGCTCGTCTGGAACCAGTGGTGGACTGCTGGGACGTCAGATGGTTCTCCTGACCAGGAATAGTGGAGGCTGGTAGCCGAGTATGCACTGGAAGGGGGTGAGTCCGGTGGTGGTTTGTCGGAGGGAGTTCTGTGCATACTCGGCCCAGGGCAGTAACGGCTCCAGCAGTCCTGGTGGTCGTGGCAGTATGACCGCAGGTATCTCCCAATCTCCTGGATCTTCCGCTCAGTCTGGCCGTTGGACTGGGGATGGTATCCA